>LPNX010288960.1:150580-196062 GCA_001517045.1 Pseudotsuga menziesii
GAAAAGAAACTACAACATATGAAATCATAAAAACCAAATACATAAACTGAGATTGGATCTTTATCACGTCCGATACTTAACATTTTTATCAGTCAATTTACAACATGGTCAAAGGCCACGTACATTCAGATCCAATCAAGACTCTAATCATAAATCAAATTGCAGACTGCACATGTATACTACAATTCATATTTATAAATCTATGTTCGATTTGGAACGCAGAATTTGGGCAAAATAAAAATGCAGCCTAAATTACAGATTGATAGAAGAATCCACAGTAAAACAAATGCAAGCAACAAAATCTTGTTCAGATTCACAATATGAATCAAAATCGCATGCATACATTCAGGTCCATGTAATATTCTGAATCACACTCATAAATTTATTAATCAGATCCAAATAGAAAAATGACCAAAAATTAGAGATCAACTAATCTGGTTTTATTTTGAAAGATTCTACCATCGACTTTACTTTGACACTACGACCGTCATTTTCATCAAGTCGCGGAGGTTTGTAAAAAATTTAAAAGGATCTGGTCTTTAAACTAAAATCAATGATTTCCCATGCAAATCGTGTAGGTTTGCACACAAAGATATATATCAAAGAAAAACAATAACTACTGTTTCATATGAAAAACTATGGCCTTGCTCATAAGTTAAAATCGCAAAAATCACAGGAATAAACTTCAACGCATGAAAGGTACTTCCAGATAAAAACAAAATCGCAAACTTTGGCCATAGATAAATCATAGCAAATAAAAATCGCAACCCTTAGCTGAAATTAATTCAGAGCATTGCAAATCACAACCCTCTGCTATAAATAAATCATAGCAATGCAAATGGAAACCCTCGGCTATAAATAAATTATAGCCATGCAATTCCAGATCTTTTAGATCTTTCAGAAAATCGCAACCCTCAACCATAAACAATCAGATCTAAACATTAAGAAAAATAATTTGCAGGCATCAAATCCAGATCTGAATCTAAAAAGGAAACACAACATATATGTAGATGCCACAACAAAACAATGACAACTTATCATATCACTTACACCGGCCAGATCGTAGAGACAAATGATGAAGCTTGCCCAACTCCTTTCTATTTTCCCCGAGCGAGTCCTTCTTCCTCTTCCCATTCTTGGCACGCCTTTTTTCCCTTTCTCCTTGCTAACCTTCTTTTTCCACAGTCTCAATGAGCAAAAATAAAAAGGAAACCTTCTTGGTTCCCAAGAAGCCAAGTGGTGCAGAATATTTCCACATTATAAATTTAAAATCACAAGTGTCCAGTGTCCCAAGCACACGATGAGCCGAATTGAAAGCTAGTAACAACTTTTCGAGAATAGCTCTCCACGACTAACCAATTAGTCGTATATTCTCTCCATTGGCAGCTCTTTGTTTAATGAGCTTTGATTCTATGCCTTCCGTCGTGAGTTAGATGGACGGATTACTTTCAACCGTAAGGGTTTTCGTTCCGCCTTTTTCTCACAAAGCTAATCCAACGGAAATGTTTGAGCAAAAGATGTTCCATAAAGTTTCTTTATTATATGAAGTATATATATAATACATGTAGTCACGGTATGAACCACATTTTGATAACATTTTACCTTGCAATATAATTATTTATATAGTTTTCTCATTAGTATAAATAAAGTTAGTTTATCTCTACTTTATACTTAAGGTGGTGTCAATTTTCATTTTTATATTAATAATTTGAAATGCATTTAACACAAAAATAATAATACTATTGTGTGTTTTAGAGCCAATTTTATAAAAATGGTATTAGCTTGTTTTATGCTATTGAACAGAAAAATCGACAACAACTTGCTTGTTGTTCAAAGGATAGTATCAATCCTTTCGTCTTTGCATGTGATGAACACATTTTCAATAGTAAGCACAATATTGAGTTCATGCAAAGAATAATTAGAAATACAATTTGCAATTCAAATAGTATCCTATTGTACCTTGATTACCCTTAGTCATCAAAACTAAAATTCTTTAAGGTTTCACTTAGCTTTTGACCTCTCCCCCTAGTGGATTCGTCCCCAATCATCGCTTTAGTCGAACACGTTTTCAGTCTCCTTGCATAATTAAATTTCATTTATAAATTGGATGAGGCTAGGATTTTCACTTACAGTTCCTTTTTACTTACTCTTCACATTTTCTGGTCATGGTTTGAGGGGATGTTACACTTCTTCTCTGTATCTTCTGGATCATCATTGAGTGCTCGTCATCTTCAAGTCATCTTCATATTCAACTCATATTCATCATTGGATCTGGATCATCACTCAATCTAGATCACCACTGGATCTGGATCATCACTCGATCTGGATCATCACTGCTGGATCATCATCACTGGATTTGGATCATCATCACTCGATCTGGATCATCACTGGGTCATCATCACATGTGCTATCTTTTGATTCTTCTCATCATAGGAATTTCTACAAAGCCAACCCTTTTTCATGTTGGATGTACATCTACAGAGCCATTCCTTTTTCATAATGGATGTATCATCACACATAGCTAGTCCTTTTTCATACTAGATGTGGCATCTACTTAGATCTAGTCCTTTTTCATACTAGATGAGTCTTCACAGAGCCAGTCCTTTTTCATACTGGGTGTGGGATCCACCTAGAGCTAGTCCTTTTTCATACTAGATGAGTCTTCACAGAGCTAGACCTTTTTCATATTGGGCGTGGCATCCACACAGAGCTAGTCCTTTTTCATACTAGATGTGTCTTCACAGAGCTAGTCCTTTTTCATATTGGATGTGGCATCCACACAGAGCTAGTCCTTTTTCGTACTGGATGTGTCTTCACAGAGATAGTCCCTTTTCATACTGGATGTGGCATCCACACAGAGCTAATCCTTTTTCATACTAGATGTGTCTTCACAGAGCCAGTCCTTTTTCATATTAGATGTGGCATCCACACAGAGCTAGTCCTTTTTCATACTAGATGTGTCTTCACAGAGCCAGTCCTTTTTCTTACTGGATGTGGCATCATCACATACATCTGACAATGGAAGGAACTAATCCTCTCACCATGTCACAGCTCTTACATCTGACCATGGAAGGAACCAATCCTCTCACCATGTCGGAAGGGCACAACACTTGTATCTAACCATGGAAGGAACCAATCCTCTCACCATGTCAGAATGGCACAGCACAGACACATCACTTCCTCTTGGAAGGAATCTCGATCTGGAGAACACCAAGCTTCTCCCTGAAGTACTCAAACTTCACCCTAACCAATGGCTTACTCAACACATCATCTATCTGTTTGTCCGTCGCAACATACTGGAGCTTCATTTCTCCTCTCTGCACCATATCCCTGATATAGTGATACTTGATTTCGATATGCTTCAACTTGTCATGGAATACTGGATTCTTTGACAACTTTACACAACTCTGGTTGTCACAGTATATACAAGTAGCATCTAACTGGAGAACAAATAAATAAGACAGTAGCTTCCTCAGCCATACTACCTCGTAACTAGCCGAACAAGCTGTGACATACTCTGCTTCAGCTGTACTCAGTGCCACACAAGATTGCTTCCTGCTAAACCACGAGATCACATCTCATCCCATACTGAAGCAACACCCTAAAGTGCTCTTCCTATCAATGGCACTGTCTGCCCAATCTGAATAAACATAACCCTCCAGGTTAATCCTTTGATCAGTATTATACTTGAGCCCATAATCAACTGTACCCTTGAAGTACCTAAGAATATGCTTTACAGCAGTCAAGTGCACATGTCTCGGATCTGTCAAGTATTGGCTCAAGGTTTTCACAGCAAATAAAATATCTGGTATCGTGTTCATTAGGTACATCAAGGACCCAATCATCTGACGATACATCGTGGCATCAGTCGACTCTGATGAAGAATCACTCAATAGCTTCAGGTTCTATGCCATAGGTGTGGTTAATTCCTTGCAGTCCATCATCCCAAATCTCTTTAGGATCTCTACTACATACTTCCCTTTTCCAAGGAAGATTCCATCCTCATTCTACCACACCTCCATACCTAGAAAATAATGCATCATACCCAAGTCCTTCATTTCGAACTCAGCAGCAAGCTTTCTCTTCGTATCAGCAATCAACCCATCCATACCTGTTACAAATAGATCATCTACATATAGTAGGAGCATCACTAGGTTTCCATATTCAACCTTGTAGTAAAGGTTGGAATCTACTTTACTCTTGGTAAAGCCCAAACTGGATAGAAAGCTGTCAATTCTGCCGTACCATGTCCTGGGTTCCTGTTTCAAACCGTACAACGATTTCTTCCTGTCATGTGTCTCAAAACCGAGTGGTTGCTCCACATACACTTCCTCTTCCACTACACCATTCAAGAAGGCAGTATTGACATCCATTTGGTGTATCTTCCATTTCATCACTGCAGCCAGAGAAAGTACTGATATGATGGAAGTGTATCTGGAAATAGGTGCAAAGGTTTCTTCATAGTCTATTCCTTATTTCTGGAAGAAACCACGAGCAACAAATATTTTTTTAAATTTTTCAATGCTACCATCTACAGCATGCTTGATCTTGTAGATCCATTTGGAAGTTACAACTGACTTCCCTTCTGGTCTTGGGACAACATCCCAAACATCATTCTTCATGATCGATTGATACTCTTCGATCATAGCATCCTTCCATTCTTTTTGTTCTATCGCTTCTTCATAATTGGAAGGTTCTTTATCAATGAAGTGACATAGTAATGCTACATAACTGGAACAGGATCTGGTCCTCTTTCTTTCTTTGAGATTCTCTTCTGGAACCCCATATCTTTCCACACCTTGGATAATCTCTCGTACCCAAGTAGGTTTCCTCTTGTGAGGATTCTTTTCCTAAGGTGGATCTATAGGTCTTTGTGGTTCTTTAAGTTCTCTATCTTCTTCTTGAGTTTCTTCGTTCATCATGAATTCTGGGTGCTTTTGCTTCTTCAGGTTCTTCAGCAAGTTTCTTTCTGGATTTGATGTAGGCTGAATCTTTGTCAAATGTTACAACCCTACTGATGTCGATCTTCTTGAACCCTGGGAAGTATATTTTGTAAGCCTTCGAGCTTTCAAAGTATCCCACAAATATACCCTTCTTTCTTGAAGGATCTAATTTTGTCCTCTTTTCTTTTGGAATGTGTATGTACATTGGACAACTGAAGATTCTGAGATGGCTGACTTCTGGTTTCTTGCCAAAAAAGACTTCTTTAGGAGTCTTGTTCTCGAGTACTCTGTGTGGAGTACGGTTCCGTACATACACCGTTGTTCTGGCTGCTTCTGCCCAAATATGCATAGGAAGATCTTGATCATGAAGCATTGCTCTTGCAGCTTCCATGATAGTTCTATTCTTCCTTTCTGCAATCCCATTCTGCTATGGATTATAAGGAGTGGACAGCTCCCTCTTAATCCCTGAATCTTTACATAGTTCTTTGAATTCATTCAAAGTGAATTCTCCACCATTATCTGATCGAAAAGTCTTGATCTTCTTTTCAGTGTGGTTCTTGATCAAGGCTTTGAATTCCTTGAACTTGCTGAATACTTATTCTTTGTTCTTCATGAAGTAAATCCATGTCTTTCTAGAAAAGTCATCAATAAAAGAAACATAGTATGCATACCCGCTTAGAGAACTTGATGACATTGGTCTGCATACATTGGAGTGGATGATTTCCAAGATTCCTTTTGCCTTTCTCTCACTACTTGGAAATGCCTTCTTTGTATTCTTTCCTTTTGCACATCCTTTGTAGACCCCTTCATGTTTTGCTTGAATTTTTGGAAGACCTTCAATAGCTTTACTTGCAAGAGGTAGTGCTCTGTAATGCACATGTGCAAGCGTTCTGTGCCAAAGTTCATTTGGCTCTACTGAGTCATGAACCAAGGCTTGTTCTAGTTGACCCTTCAACTTGTATAGACCTCCTTCTTGTTCCCCAATCACTATTGCATCATCAAAAGTCTTTCCCTTTGGCCACATAACAACTTGGCCATCTATGAAAGAAACCCTCATTCCTTTTGCATCCAATGCAGATATGGAGAGGAGGCTCTTCTTTAATCCTGGAACAAATAATACATTCTTCATATTCATATACTTTCCAGAGTATAGTTTATAGGAGGATTCACCACTACCTTTTATTGGATATTGGTAGTCATCCCCAAGTTTCACCTTGTGAGGTGGCTCATGTTCAGATAGCTTGACAAATTATTCTTTGAATCTCGTCATGTTCTTGGAAGCACCACTGTCTATTAGCCACTCATTGCTTCCATGTGAAACAGTTCCCATTAGAGTGGAGATTAGTACATATTCTTCATCACTTGAAGAATCACTTTCTTGTTTGATTCTCTTTGTGGAAGGTTCATCATCCTCTGCAGCATGAGCATGATGTCTTCTCTTGTTTCCCTTCTTCTTCTTTGAATTCCCTTGTTAGGGAAGAATTTAGATATGTGACATTTCTCATCACATGTGTAACATCTAACAGTAGCCTAATCTCTTCTAGAGTGATAAGGCTTACCTTTGGAGTGATGATGGTCCCTTTTGGTATTCTTGGTGTGGGTTGTGAGAGCTTGATCTTCACTTCCAATCTTTTGTTCTCGAGCTGCTATCCGAGCTTCTTCTTGAGAGCATTCTTCCCATAGTCTGCTGAACTTGACTAACTTCTTTCTGGCACAGATCCCTTGAATGAAAGAGTCCCATGATCTAGGGAGACCATTCAAGGTGGTCATCACAATCTCTGCATTTTCCACTTCTTCATCTACTACTTCCAGCTATTCCTTGATCTGAGATACCCTTGTAAAGTAAGACTAGATGGTCTCAGCATTCTGGATCTTTACATTCTTCAGTTGGTTTCTCAGAGTCATCTTTTGGTTTATGTTCTTCCCTTCAAACAATTTGGTTAGGGAATCAAACATAGCTTTAGGTGTCTTTAGGGAGGACACCTGTGGTATGAGGTGATCCTTGATAGAATCAGCAATGATTCTCTTTGCCATAACCAACTTATTCTTGTGTAAGGCCTTAACCTCATCTCCCTCTGGAACTCGAACCTCCTCATTGATATAGGAGTCTAACGCATTTTCTTCCAGGACCAAGGAGATCCTATACTTCCAGGCTCGGAAGTTATCAGCTCCCTCAAGGTTTTCATCGAGCTTGGTATGATGAGACATATTAAACTAAGAACCTCAAATGGAAATACAAAATATTTAGATCTTACCAAGTCAAGATGTCGTATCTGGATTTGGAGCTGAAATCCTGCAGTGCTGGTTTAGTAGAAAATTAGGGTTTTGCTTTTCTGAAGTTCTGTCCAACCAAATGCTTTGAATTTGATTCCTAACTTCGATTTTGGGGAGGATATCAATCTAGGCCTGGGCTCATTGAAAAATTCCTCTTCTGTGAAAATCCCTAATTTCTGGCAATAGTGTCGGGTCCAAAACTGAAAAACCTCATAATTGGATTCTGCTTCGACAGAAATATGCGCCCTAAGGAGGAGAGTTAATCCAACCTTCTTTTAATGAAAATATGTGGAGGAATATCCACAAAGTATGAAGCCCTAGTTCCCGTAGCTGCATAGTGTCTTCTTCTCAGGTTAGCTCTGATACCATGTTAGATTTTCATCATTAAGCTAGCAATACATTAGTATCTTTAACTCAGAGAATAACACACACAGTAATAAAACACAAGAGACAATGAACACAGTATTTATCCTCAGGGAAACCATAAATGGTGAAAACCCCGCATCTTCCTCAAAGATAGAATCAACACTAAAAGTAGAACCCAAAATAGTAAGTGATCTCCCGACTGCAGTAACCTTCTTTTTATCTAGCCCTAGTGTCTTCTCCTTCATCAACTATGCACTACACTTGAGTGTGTATGAGATGTGTGATAAATAGAGAGGCCATCTCTCTATTTATACTAATTCCTGACTTGACTAAACCCTACTAGGGCCGACCTCACTAGGAGAGTCTAATAACCCTAGTCCCCTGGAACTGCGGGGACTTTAACCCTTAACCAATAGGAGGGTTACCCACAATGACTTCACATGACTTGTTTACATTATATAACTTCCTGATAGGAACATCGAGTCATGGCATGACTCAAGTACATCCCAGAATAAGCATCGGGTTACAATATATAAGAAATACAAGTGAAATACATTCCAAAGTTACATATGCATCAACACCTCCTATATCTTTATGGTGATGATTTGTATATGTACTTGTATGTACCACAGATCATTTTTGTCTGACATTTATCTCTCTTTCAGGTACCTTTGTTCGAGCCTTTCGATCTTGGATTCTCTGTTCTGTCCATACTTAGTTGTTTCCTTCATAATGTATTTCAGCTATGATCTTCCCCTCTAACCTCATACATTAGGGGGCATATGTTATAGCTCAAAATGACACATCTCTGCCTATGACCACTTTCCCATGATTTTGTTGCATGTCGACACTTCCATGATGACGCTTCATGAAAGCCACTGAAAGTCACTGAAAAAACACCTAAATTGGAGGACCTATATTTGGCATTTTCTAACTCGGTTTGACCTCATATCTACACCGTTAAAAAGGTATCTGAGTTTGCTAAAACTTTTCAGAAGACACCAAAGTCTGAGAATGCCTATAAGTACCCTAAAAATGAGATTTTTGGATGTGTATGTGAGTTTCCTTAAGGAAACCTGCATATTGTATGCGACTTGCTATATATAATACTTGTGTATGCCCTAAATACATGACTATTTTCATTTCAACCCATGTATACCTACTGCATACACGACTGATGTCTATGCAACCCACGTATTCATGTCAAAAATACATTTTTCGAAGTTTGGGTGGTTATGCAACTGACTCCTTCAGTTGTAACTACTTTTCCTTCGACCCTATCTCTTTAGAAACATATAAATAGAGGTAGGGAGGTTCATGAGAGAATACTTGAACTTTTTCATTGCCATGTTGGAGGAATTGGGACTCTCTTTTCCCCTACCTTTTCCCTAGTGATAATCCCCTTGCGCTGCAGAGCTTGGAGGCTGAGTTCCTTGGAGAAGAGAAGTAGCAGAACCAGATCAAGGTTTCATGAGGTGCCGAACTTGGACAGAAGGTATATTTGTATTTGTTTTCAAGATTAATAAAGATGTGATGTCCTTATTCTTCCCAAATCATTGTTCAATGCATGATTGAATTTCTGTTTATGATCATATGATGATGTTAATCAGATTGTTATTTCATATTTCTTTGATTATCATTTTTTTATATGTGGTCATATTGGTTTGAGGAAGGTATAATTTGTTTTGCAGGTCTCTTGGAGCAAGAAAAGGATTGAAGGGATACTTGGATAAACCTTCATTTGGCTAAGGCATGAACCATTCTAATCTCTGATATTTCTTGTGTACACTTCCAGAACCATATGCATCTCTCTTTTAACCCCAGTACGTTGATGACCTCTTAAACCCTAGCCATAGGAAACTTTCCTTTCCAACAGGTTTCCATTTTCCTCATTTTTTTAGGTCCATAGAATAATATTTCTAAGTTAGGGTCTCAAAAGTTTGATAAAATTCTATCACAAAGATCCCATGTGACTGTGATATACACTCTTCTTCCTCAATATATTGTTTCACCATTTTCACCTAATCAAACATTGGATCATCAAGGTGTAGAGCACACAATTGTTTTTTTTAGTCGTCCATGGGATTTAACCTAAGAATCCTTGCAAATTTTTAACCCATGAGGATTGAATTTATCGTAATTTTGCTCAAATTTTCTAAAATCCTATGATTAATGTGGTTTCCCTTTCACTCTTCTATTTGCAAAAGGAATTACATGGTGATTGTGATTTTACACTTCACTTCTTTTGTTATAGGGATGAAAGTGCCCCACATCCCTGTCCTTTTCTTATTTGTTGTTGATTACCATGGTCAATTTTCTTGTCATGGTATCCAAGTTTATGTTCACACTTGGAACATATTGCTTAACTTCATAAAAAAAGAGTTATAATTTCCTCTTCCATAAAGACCTCCAATTTTTCTCTCCAATTTTCATCACTATGAGAGTAAGATGTTGTGGTTCTCGCGAGGCCAAGGAAGTGGTTTTGATACCGCTATTTGAACCCAAATAGTTATGCATCCACCTTCTAGTCATTGGCTAGGTGTTTTGTTGGAATATTAGACAAATTTAGATAACAAAACCCAAATTATGATGATGATGATGATGTCGATGCTGATGATGATGACGATGATGTCGATGATGATGATGATGATGGTGATGTTGATGATGAGCTAATGATGAGGAGGATGAGGACGATGATGAGGAGGATGATGATGGTGTTGATGATGACGATGGGGATGATGATGATGAGGATGATGGTGATGATGACGACGATAATGGTGATGATGATGATGATGATGATGCTAATGATGATGACGATGAGGATGATGATAGTGATGATGATGACGATGCAGATGATGATGATGATGAGGATGATGGTGATGATGATGTCGATGATGATGATGGTGATGATGATGATGATGATGATGATGTCGATGATGATGAGGATGATGATGGTGATGACGATGAGGATGATGATGATGATGATGAGGATGATGGTGATGATGATGACGATGATGATGATGGTGATGATGATGATGATGATGATGATGATGTCGATGATGATTATGATGATGATGATGATGCTAATCACAATGATGGTGATGGTGATGTCAATGATGTGATGATGATGATAATTATGGTGGTGATGATAATGATGCTGAGGATGATGGTGATGATGATGATGGTGATGATGATGTTGATGATGATGATGACGACGATAGTGATGATGATGTTGATGCTAATGATGATGATGATGAGGATGAGGATGATGGTGATGATGATGATTATGATGCTAATGATGATGATGGTGATGATGATGTCAATGCAGGATGATGACGATGATGGTGTCAATGATGATGATGATGATGATGATGATGCTAATGATGAGGATGGTGATGATGATGTCAATGATGATGATGATGATAATGATGGTGATGATGATGATTATGTTGAGGATAATGGTGATGATGGTGATGGTGATGTCGATGATGATGATGATGATGATGATGGTGATGATGATGAGGATGATGGTGATGATGATGATGCTAATGATGATGATGGTGATGGAGATGACGATGATGATGCTAATGATGATGATGGTTGTGATGATGATGATGATGCTAATGATGATGATGGTTGTGATGATGATGATGATGGAGATGATGGAGATGATGGAGATGATGGTGATGATGATGGAGATTATGATGATGTCGATGATGATGATGATGATGATGATGATGATGAATAATATGGTGATGAAATATAGGTAGTGTGTGTGCAAACTAGGCATGAAATTTGCATGCTTTCATCCATAATACTATAACAATGTTTTCCTACACCTCAATTTAGTTTTTTTGACAAATTATTAAAAACATAAAGGGAAGAAAAAAAGAGGAACAAAAAGGAAAAGAAAGGAAAAATATAAAGTAGACATGACAAATTCATGTATTAGGATGTGCATTCATAGGCATAGAGATTCATATCCATCCATGGGAGTGTAGTCTCTAAAAGAATTAAAAGAACATATTAATCAATCCTTATAACCTATAATCCTGACATGACTAGCTTTGAGTTCCCCACAAAATATTCCCATATAAAAACATCCTCCCATCTAAATCCCGTTGCTTTAGAGGACTTCCATTCTCGTCTTCTGAGGTTGGAAAGCTAGGGGAAGATTGGATCCCAATATGTAATACAATGAATTCAAACATTTGATACAGTGGCAATAGCTTATATATTTACTTGATACCAATGTACTAGGCTTTTATTCCTTTCCTAAAATATTAAATCCTTCATTATATTATAACTACACTAAGAAAAAGGTGGTGTAAACATTACATATATGACCATGACTTTGAGATTTCTTTTTACATATAATTATTTATCATTATTCATTAAACAGGTACACAACAATCCGTCTATAAAATCTAATTTCATAGCAACTGTCAAACAACCCTTAGTGATTTTGAATTCCCGCAAGTACATACAAAACTCACATACCTACACTTCAAAACCTATTTAAGGAGTCCCAAAATAAACCTAGAGATAGCCAAAAAAGAAGATAATTTCGTTATTTTTTTTTCTTTCCAAGCACCATATAATGATAGAATCAACCACGAGAGAAAAATACATATCAGTTGGAAATATCCTAGTGTTTATATACAAAGATCGCTACATACACTGCAATTTTGTATGCTTGTTCAGATTGAACATCTTTACTACCTAGATTCTACTTTATCCCACATAAGTATTTCCCTTATGAGCCCGCTTTTATTGTATTTTTTATACTATAACAATTCTCAATATACTATGAATATATCTTCAACTAAATTAAAATGATTAGCCATTAAAATGAAAATTAAATGGTTTTGATGTTAGATGGATCCCAATAGATTAATAACAATAAAGATGGGGGAAAAATTATCAACATTGTTAATTTATGACTTCTAAGCTATGTTATCGGTCCCACCTATATATTCATGATCCAATATATACCTTCCATCTTAAAACCCTAACTTTTGTTGATAAAATAATTGATCCACCCATTTTGAATTTTACATAGTGGTTTTTACTTAAGTTTGTGAGAGCAATTTATAGAAATATATTTAGAAATCTAAACTTCTATTATTTTAATCATGTGATTTTTATTAAATATAAATATATGCCCTTTTTATATGTCATTTCCTCATATTTGGATCCTAATTTTAAAAGAACTATTGGGTCCATAACTGAATCCATATCTATTTCCATACAACTTATCCCATAAGACCTTTCAAAAAAGGCTTCGATGTCATAACCTTTCTTGGTGTGAAATGCATTCTGTAACATTAATTCTTGAAACTGAACTAGACATTTGACCAATGACACCCAGGCTTCTATAAGATTTGTACAACTAACTTATGGATAGGCTTCCTCAAAGTTTGAATAGGTAATGATACCATTTCATTGTTAAATATATAAGTGGCATCCACGTATCAATTGGATAACACTAAAACAACCTAAATTTCCTTGAGATATATTAAAACATTGAAACATGCAAGTATTGGTAATCTAATAATGGTTCTATCAAAATATAGGTAGCTTCAAAGGAAAACCTGTTGGATTGTTTTACAACAAGAACAAACAATGGTAGATTTAATTTACACTTTTAAGGGAAAAAAGATAAAGAAAAATATCTCAAAATAGGTTCATCATTGTAATGCATAGTTACTGCAGAAAATTGAGATTAACATTCCATAGAGTATCCCTCTTCATGTTGGGATTTCACTACATCCACATGAACCCCACCAAATCCAACAGAAGGAATAATTTTTAAAACATTCGTCGCAATAGCAACCACAAGGACTTATTGTCGCAATATAACATTGTGTGGAATGTTTGTCGCAATAGCGACACAATATGACTTTCATCGCAATAGCGACAATTATGAAGGTTTGTCGCAATAGCGATGAACGTCAGGAAAATTTTTGAATTTTTCAAAAATTTCAACCTATTTTTCCACGAAAGAAATGGTTTACCTATTTGGTGGAAAAGTTTCGTGGGAATTTTGAGTGATATGTAGTAGTGAGGGATGGTCGTCGGATTTGCGACGAAAGGTGAAGGGATGGTCGTCGGATTTGGATGAAAGGTGAAGGGATGGTCGCCGGATTTTCGATGAGACCAGGCTATTTTTTTACAATATTATAAAGGCATATTTGCAACGGTAAGTAGGTTCATATCGTTAGATATTCGATGACAATGAAATTTGAAAATATATAAATTACAAAACATTCCGACATGTTTTCTATAGAAGTGACGGGCATTTTGCAGAAATTATTTATTCCTCAACAGACAGTTTGAGGAATTGTTTTATTATTCGAGAACCGCTTTGAGGAATTATGTTTTTCTTTGACAGAGAGTTTGCAGAATTATTTTTATTCTTCGACAATCCACCATTTGTGAAAATAGTGATGTGTGGACCTTGATTTTTTAATATTGTCGATAGTATTCATTCACAAAGTTTGTGACAAAATGTCAAATAGTAATATTCCTGATCCAAATGAACAAAATTGACAATTGCTTGCTAGACTATGGGATGCAACGAAAATAATGAGTGATGGTAAATATTATTGTCCATGTAGTCAATGCAGAGGCTTCAAGAGGAGAAGAATATTGATCGTAACAACCACAAAACATTGTAGGGAACATGGACACGTTGATGGGGGGAATGGATATCGTCCATTCGTAAGTTTAGCATTATAAAGTTATTTATATTTTTTTCTTTGGTAAATGTATGTATTATTTTAATATTTCCTATATTAACTTTAATCTATTGATGTATTCATGTATTTATAAAGGAAAGACATCCTACGGCATATCGTCCAGACGAAGTGCTTTCAGAACAAGTACCGGAGGAACATGTAGCGCCTATGCTTAATGGAGAATAAGTGAATGATCATATTGAAGAAGATGATCATACTGATAATGTAGTTGAAGATTATGGTACAAATACATTGATCCATGATTCATTTGATGTTAGAATGGATGATGACGACGACGATGATAATGGAAATATTGATGACTTTGATGATGTTCACGATATACCTCTTCTTAAGAAGGCATATGAAACCCTTTATGAAGGCTCCAAAACAAATCTTCTCTCTTTTATATTGTCGATAATGAACTTGAAGGTTATGAATGTTCTTTCAAACATATCAATCACACAGATGTTAAGGTATGTAAAATAATCCATCACATATATACGATCATGATAAAGTTTATATTTATTCCTCTAATAATTGTATTGTTAATTCATAATTCAAATTAAAACGGATGAAGTGTGTTTCGTTAATATTATTTATATATTATATTAACTCTATTTTTCATTTTTATTGGATGTGGCTTGATAGTTGAATTTTGTTACCACCATCAAATATTTTACCTCACACATATCGAGATTTATCTTCCATCATAAAGAGATTGGAATGCATTATGAAGCAATTCATGCATGCCCTTATGACCATGTTATATAGTATAAGTAGCATGAATTTTCAATAGAATGTCCAGAATGTCATATAAGTAGATATCAAATAGATCAAGTAACAAAAAAGTGCCTCACAAGGTTCTTCGTTATATTCCCATCATTCCATATTTGCAACGATTGTTCAGGTGCAATAACATAGCACAATTTATGGATTACCATTCTAGGAACATAAGCCAAGATGATGTTATTCGAATGCCTGCAGATGGTTTTGCATTTAGAGATATGGATGAAAAGTGGCCTCATTTTAAAGAAGAACCCCCACTATTGGAAAATGAGAGATTAGTGACCAGGAGACCAAAATTTTTGGTCACCATAGTTTTTTTCAAGGGATAAATGACCAAAATTGATAAATTTAAGTGAGCTAACTAAAAAAGACCAAGCTAAATGACCATGTTTGTTCATGGGATAAAAACCAACTAAAAGCGACCAAGATAAATGACCAAATTTGATCATGGGATATCTAGACTAAAAATGACCACATAACAATTGGTCATTTTTAGTTGTCACTCCAGCAATGGAAAAAATTACAAATTTGACAAAGAATTTGTACATTTTACTAAATTCTAACACTGCAGATGGATTCAGAGACCTTTGCAGATGGATTCAGAGAACTCTGCAGATGGATTTAGAGACCCCTTGTCTATGAATCCATCTACAGTGTTAGAATTTAGAAAATTCTAACATATATATAATATATATTTACACGTCCCTATATTAACAAAATTGAGTTAATACAACCCAACTATATGTTAATTTGGACATGACCTTGGCATATAAAAAAACCCACTAAACCTTGGCATATAAGGATAATTTGCATGACCTTAGCATATAATTATAGTTTTTATAAGGCTAATTTTCATGACCTTGGCATATAATTATTGTTTTTATAGGCTAATTTGGACACAACCTTGGAACCTTGGCATATAATTATAGTTTTTATAGGCTAATAATTTGGACACGACCTAGGTACCTTGGCATATAATTATAGTTTTTATAGGCTTTTTACATGACCTTGGCATATAATTATATAAGTTTTTATAAGACTCGACGAGACCGCTAGTTTTATCATTGATATATCTTTTATAGTAGTGGATCTAGTGTTTATATGTTCCCATGTGTGTGTCTGTGTGTTTGCATGCACATGAGTGTATTGGAGATCAAGTCAATTATTGTCTTCTGGAAATTGGAGATGCATATGTAGGAAATTCCAAGAAATGACACTCTTAGAGGCATATCACAACTCTTCTCTTCAAACCTCATTGTGGATCACTCTCGGAGGAATTTATCTTACCAAAGTTATTTAGGATTTGCACTTAATGTTAGTATCAATTGCAAACGTTGTATTTGTGTCGATGTTATCATTAACAAAGCCTTTATATTATTGTATAAATAATCTTTATCACATTAACACAATTTCGTATCTTAATTTAAAGAAGCGTATAATAATAATTCATTACAACTAGAATACAATTTGTGACGAGGTCCACTTAATACAATGTCTTCAAATTATGGTCTAGTGTGGTAACTTTAGTCCAAAGTTTTCCATTTCTTTTTTAATCACATTCTTTATATTAGATAAATAAACATAATTTAGGAAGTGGAAGATATAGAGATAAAGACTATGTGTTTTGTTTGTTGAGATTTGATGAACACACTATCATAATGAATTCATCAACAAATACATTTTTTTCTCACTTCAACTACAATTCCATGAAAAAATCCACAATAATAGAGTTTGGTAGAAATTCCATGCAGAAATCCACAATAATGGAGTTTGGGAACTCCAATAAATTTTACTTAGAATTTGTGTACATGGAAGAACAACGACATTTTGCTAATTGAATGTACTCTTCACCAAAACGCGTAGGTTAGACCTACACACTTGCATGGATGGAAAAACCACCAATCTTCTAGTGATGGATAAGAGAGTAGTACTATGGAGTTGTCAAGATCAAGAGGTTCAAATTAATTTGAAATTTGAATCAACCCATTTTTCTTAGTGGTAAGGATTTTAACCATAAAGTGAATAATTATGAGATAAATGAGTTAATTATATATAAAATTAAATGAGTTAATTATATATAAAATTATAACCACAAAAAGGATTACATAAAAAACGACCTAACAACTTTTTTCTCAATAGATAAAATCGAAGTGTTCTAGAAAGTACCCCTAATTGATAATAAAACAAATTATATGTATTAAATTTAAATTATTATTAATACTTATGGATGATAAAATTGGTATAAAAACCTAAGATAATGAATTAATAAAACATTTAGAGAGGACACTTAAAAAAAAAGTAATTCAAAAGGTTAAATATGAAATTGTTTTTATATAAAAATCTTTACCTAATTTTCAAAGTAGATTTCCATTTTTCTTTATAATATTTCTTTATTTTATTATTAATATTAAAATATAATTTTATTATTTATAATTAATGAATAAATAGTAAATGATATAAATATATGAGTGTTTATGGAAAAAGAAGTTAAATTGTAAATAGATTTGTATCAGTACTATTTGTTTTTGTTTTCATGTATGGGATTAAGATTAAATGTAACTTTAAAATGATACATTATTAAAATATTGGGTTGCTGGAGGGAATGAACAGGTTATGTGAGCTAGAGAGGAAGATTATGATCAGGCATCATCCCAGGGTTATAGGCAGTCAGATGAAGGTTGGAGTGGAGGAGGGGATTATAGGGATGGGGCTCTTGAGGGAAGGAATATCCGGTCTGGTAGTGAACCCCCACATAAGAAATCCATGAACAGTCATGGTGATCTTCAAGGGAATGAATCTAGGGGCCCCAATGGTTATCAGGGTGAATTGGGCGAGGGAACAAGCTTTGGGACTCCACCCCCTCCAATGGTACTGTAAATGAAGTGTCCTCGTCTGGAGGAGGTAAGAGAAAGGGAACTGGTTGAATGTTTTTCAAGACCAAGATTTGTTGTAAGTTTAGGCAGGTACTTTCCCTTACAGCTCAAATTGAAATTTTTCTCATGGGATGGAGGAGCTCAGAAAACCCCACCAAACTGGCAAGAAATTGTCGCGGCATAGGAAGAGGATAGAGCTCGGCGTGGAGAGCGTAGGCGAGAGAATCAAATTCCTTGTGTGAGTTATTCTGGTGTTGAGAGTGATTCATAGAGGTTTCATAAGACGAGGCATTGTAAGAAATTTTATACTTATGAGGGACATTCCCTTATGGTGATAGGTGCAATTTTGTTCCTGATGATCAATCACGATCAAGAGAGTATGCAGCTATAAGCTTGGCGCCAACACCTAGTCCAGGAAATGGAAATGGAGTCAGGAATGGGAGCAATGGAGTAAATGGATCATCTCAAAGACCTTCAAACTAGAAAACCCATATTTGTAACAAATGGGAAACAATAGGTCACTGCCCATTTGGAGACGAGTGCCATTTTTCTCATGGTTTGGCAGGTAAGATGGTTTTTGTTTTGGTTTTGATGGCTTCCTTATTTTGACATTTCTAAAAATTTGTCTTTCAATACTA
This sequence comes from Pseudotsuga menziesii, assembly GCA_001517045.1. NCBI lineage: Eukaryota > Viridiplantae > Streptophyta > Pinopsida > Pinales > Pinaceae > Pseudotsuga > Pseudotsuga menziesii. Next base: position 169,201 of record LPNX010288960.1, read on the forward strand.
GATTTTTAATTCCTTACATTCACATATTTATAATTCAACCATCTAATATCTTTAGCCACGCTTTGAATTTGACAAAATTAATTCCTTCAAATGCTCATGTTTACTGATGCACTTGAAATTGAAACTTTCCTTGGTATTCAACCTTTTCCTCCAAGCCTTTTGAATGGAACTTGTCAACATTTAATCTCTTGAGGCACTTATGTTTAACGATATACTAACATGTGTATTTTTCCTTGGCATTTAGCTTAAGTGAGAAATATAAACGTGTCACCAATTGAGTAGGATTTCCCTTGTAAGTCTTGGTTGTCATCATGAGTAGACATAATATTAGTTGCAATTTGTCAAGCAGAGTCACCATGAGTCACGAAATGTTCTATTTGTAAGGTGTATAAGTTGATATATAGTTGGCATCCATTTCTAACATTTGTTTGGTTGTATTGCACATAACTTCAGAAGTATGGAGGAGGTTTTTTGGATGGCAAAAATGGAGACATTCCAGGTGGCCTTCGGAATGACTCAAAGCAAAGTGGGACATTGCCAAAAGCTCACATGGATTCTGGTGCTGGGCCATCATCGTCTGTCTATAATATAGATAAGTTCTATTAAAGTCTAAAATATGTATTATCGACTCTTTAACACACTTTATTTCGATGGACATAATTTAGGGGAAATCAAGGGTTTGCATTATCCAAAAGGATTATTAGGATATATCCCGTGTATGACATTGAGAAAATTGGTGTTTCTTTATTTGTTAAAGATAAGCAACAATCAATCTCATAAACCCAAATCTGAAAACAAGGTCGTAGTTAAGAGTTTGCATTATATTTATGGGAACCTTCAGTTTTGTTGTTTTTCTCTCTCCTCATTTCTTATATGCGAAACCTGTAAGATTTGTTTCTCGTACCCTTCTCGTTTATTGTTCCATTTCGCTTTTCTTGTTTCTTGTAACATAGCAGATAACTATGCTATTGTAATCTCAAATCAACATTCTATGGGAAAATTTATGAGTCAGAGACAAGGTCAAAGGGTTTTGCTAAAGTGGAAGGGACCATATAAAATTAGTAGAATCTATGGTGATTGGATAGAGGACAATGATTGGGACTTTACAAGTCGGTCAACTGCATCACAAATTGAGAAAGTGAGCCAAGATGAGGAAGAAATACTCAATGAGGTTTAGAAAAAGAGGATTGGCATATTTTTGGTATACCGGTAATCAGATGTTTAATTCATAGAAAATAATATCTGGTGTATAGTATAGAAGTCAAAATTGTTGTTTGTATCTTCAAAAAGAGCAAGGGAGATGGGTTTAAATTGTGGCTATGAAGAGGATTCATGGTGTTGTGGTTATAGCTTTTATGAATTTCTCTTTTCCACTCACCATTAGTGATGGGCCTTCTTATTACTTTTCAAGTAAGCTGGCTAATGAACAGGATAATATCAGTACTTGATTTGTTGGAATCTCAGGCAAAGTAGGCTTGTCTATTTTGAAAATAGGAGATACATCTATGATAAATTCAGGTTTACATGGTTTTGGTTTCAATTTGTAATTTGTACAATGCTGGGAAAAATCCCACTTAGTAGAGAACTGGAAACCCATCCTTTTCTCCTTTTTTTACCTTTACCATAATGTTTTTCTTATGTTTGATTGATCATCATTATTATCATTGGCGATGTAGCTGGAAGGAATGGGTGTTTAGAGTTTCTAGGCATCATATTGTGCTTTTCTCACGGTGCATCCCATTTTCATTCGAGATCTTTGCACAAAAGCATTAATATCCCTCTATTTTTAGCACAGTGAGTTCTCTTTGTTGAATCAAGAGTTTGCATATCTTGAAAACAGAAGGTTGTGAAATGCCATTACCAAGAAATTTAAGATATTTAATATTCCTTTCAGAAATCAAAGGAATAATATGTAGGACATATACTTTCCATGTCAATTCTTAGACTGTAAGTTCTTTGTCACAAAATTTTTTCTAGGGAACCATCATGCATATTAACTGCATCACTTTTTGGTTCAGGAGTGTGCACCTTTCCTGCTTTATAGTGATTGTAATCTTGTAGGTGCTTCTGCTTTAAAAAAAAACTGAATTTTTAGATTTGAAGAAAAATTGGATGTTAGGCTACATAACCACAATTGTTTCGTTCATTAGACTGAAAGATACACTCCTTTGAGTTAGTTACAATATTATAGTTTTTGGTTCCCTACCAATGCAGGTAATTTTGCATACATATCAGGCTAATTTTGGTTCTAACTTTTACTTATAAATAACATATGTTGATCTATTTGCTATTGATATTTGTTTTTGACATAATGTGAGTGCTGATTGTCCATTGAAGTAGGAGAGGTCAAGATAGTGTTAATCCGTCTGTTTCTTATGGTATAAGACACTTAACATTTAAAGTATGATGAGAATTGAATTTGACTTGTCTAACTTTCTAGGAAATTAGTTAATTAGTTGATTTAGCTGAATGAACAAAATCATCAGTAGCAACACCCTTGGCATTAGTAGTGGGATTTGGAATGGTCCTTATGGACATTCTTCACATAATTTGATCAGTGGTGCCTTTCCTTATACATTAGGGAGGCCTTCCTTATCTCTTAGGGGAGTTCTACTTCAGAGCTCATCTGTCATAGCTATCCAGGTCACCTCCTTCTTTCGTATAGTCTTGGGAATTGGGAAAATATTTCAAAGTCTTGTTACATCTTTCACTACACAAAGTGTAATATAAACATTTTTATAACCAACCAAACAAGTTTGTGACAACACCAATATTACCAAGGGGGGATGGGTCATAGGCCGTTAGTATAGATGTTATGTGAACTTGTTTGCAAAAATGATTTGTATAAGTATCTAGGGCGTGCTTCCTCCACAAGTTGTTTCTTTTTTCTAATGAAAACATGCTTAAAAGAACTCAATACCACGCTCCCTTGCTAAATATTACTGCTGATGTCCAAATATACTAATTTGATAGAAGATTGGCTTGGAGCGCTAGCCCTTGATGCATGCATCTTGTTGTTATTGCCATAAATAAATGTCTACACAGGCTGTAGCAGTTTCCTTGAACTCACCCTTCTCTCATAATACCCCTGTTGTTGCATGCACCACGTAATGACTATTAGTCCTACCCCTACCTCTACGGGATCAGCTGGTTCAAGGTAAGCTACTACCTCTACTGGCGTTCCTGCTCCTGTCTTTGCTATAGGTGCTCTAGGTGTTGCTGAAACAGAATCAATTGCTTCATATACAACAACTACATCGACTGCTTCATCAACTGGTTCTGGTTCAAATGCATTTTGTTTATGTTTTGATAGAATAATAGGAAATTATGCATTTGGTAAAAGGAAATTATGCATTTGGTAAAAATCCCTTTGAGAGGGCCTGATATGATGATATTTTGGTGTAGATAATATCTCCCTACATCCTTTATTTGAATCCCAAGCTAGTGGTCAAGCCATATGAGTTATGGCGTTTGATCACAAATTTCTTCTTCTTCGGGAAAATGGGTAATTTCTGTAGCACTTTTTTCCTAAATGGGTTAAAGAAATCTACTTTTAGGTTTAATAGAAAGTACACATACTGTTTTGAGTGTTCAAAAATATGTGTTCACTGTTTTATTTTATTAGTGGTGTGCATTTCTAGGTTAAAGTACTTGCAATGATTATGGTTCATGAGCATTCTGAGTCTATTTATGCATATAACATTTAGAGTTTTTTTTCTTGTTCTTAATTTCTAATCGAAATGTTCCATGTTCGGTAATCTGACTTTTAACAGAATCGAGCCATGAAAATGTCTGGATCTCTTGTGCTGGTGTTTGCAATGGGCACTTTATTACTAGTGATATCTTGATGAGTATTAAATACTAGTGATATCTTGGGCCTTGTATAGTTGGCAAGGGTGCAGTTCCCACGTGACAGTCATTTTTGGGTGTATGCAAATGGATCATATGAAGAATAAGGTCAAAATAATATAAAAGGAAACATATGGGGAAAGGTAAATCTTGCTTTTAAATTTACTTAGGGCTAATTGTTATTTCCCTCTTCACTATTTTTCATCTTTCTTGGGTTCTTTAATGTGTAATTAGAAAATATATTGTCTTTGGATCTTATTTTGAAGCAGTTGGGTTTGACTATTTGCTAGGCAGGCATTAACAAGGTTGATATTCTCTTTACTATTGTTTCCCACTCCACGGAGGAACTACCATGGCTCAATACAAGATATAGATAATCATTCTAGCAGATCTGTCCCAGAATGCTTGGAGCATAAAAAGATTCAAAATCTCTTGTTACTTGGATATGAAGGCTTTGGCACCAGTACAATTTTCAAGCAGGTAAATTCCAAAGAATTGGGGAATATATCTATGACATCATATGAGGTTATGTATTTGTATTGATTTTATAGGACTAGGGATAATTATCTTACTATTAATTGAATTTATGGAGCAAAATTAAGGATGTTTACATTGGATCACAGTGGGTTTCTCTCTACATTATATGATTATTCCCCTTTCAGTTCTTCCAACCCAGCCTAGAATGCCCTAAGAACAATGTTATAATTTATTGGTAGAAAATGATATAGATCCAACCATCCAAAGCAGAATTTGTTGGATACAGTGACTGTATCTAACTGTGTAGATATAGGTAAACAGAACTGAACTTACACTTAGTTAATTGGTATGCACATTCCTTATGTGGGAGCTATAAACAAGATTAAAGCTACTCCGTATTGGTCACATGGGATACATATTGAAGTTTTAATTACACAAAGAAAAGTGAGGTACATTTTATATCCCAGTATGAGTGAGGTCTGTAACATCTATGCCAAATGTTGATGTGACACATGGCATATGTCAGCCGAATATAATATTTAGAAAGAATAAAAGAATTAAAAAAAATAACACTCCAGTAGGTCTGAGATGTTTAACATATGTGCTTATAAATCAAAATGTAAAAAATGCTTAATGTAAATAATAAAATATAAGAAAATAATATTGACCATATATATATATATATATATTGTTTCCAAGGAAAATCTTGTGGGATCCCCCCTCTTCCCTGGAATATCCAAATGGAGGGTGGCTTAGACACCTGCCACAATAGTGGATTGTACTCATGAAATTCTTGACTGGATTTGAACTTGTGGCCTATGGCCTCCTCATTGGCAATATGCCTTGGGAAGATTGTTGAACTAACTGAGCTAACCCTTGGCACTTTATACCAAGCTTTTATTTTCATGGAACACTTCCTCACGGAAATATTCTAGGCACTTCCTAGAGTAAATTCCTTTGATAGAGAACTTGTATGCTTGATCCCAAGGGACCCGGGTGGATTCGACCTTGTGATCTCCTTTGTCAACATGGCTTTGGCATGGCGAATCCAATCACGTGAGCTAGCCCTTGTGGCTAAAATGCTTGGAAACATCTTTTCCAACCCTCAAGCATTTAAACAAGAGTGAGATTCACTTGGGTGGGGAGGATAACGACAACTGCTCTTACCACCCAATTGACTACTTTATAAGTTATACCAAGCTATATATATACATATATATATATGCACAACATAGATTCATCTCAACTTGGGATGTCTTAGACTCTTAAGCACCAATATATTTCCATATCAATTTCTTTTGATCCCTTTTGACGTTTGATAGATCTAGAGTTGAGATGGACCTATGGTGTTCCACATTTGTGTGCATAACATGTCTACCTTTCCACACATCTTTGGAACTTCTAAGATACATTGAGTAATATATAGTATAGTATATACACTACTTCATATGTGCATTTTAATTCTTGATAATTGACACGACCATGGTCAATACATTCATTGTACCCATCCTTGAAAAAAACGTATATTGGTGCATCTCTTATTTTTGGTTCCCTAGCTGACAACAACCTCAATGACCAACCTCAAGCTAAGATGGTTGGTTCTTATCTACATATTTTGGCTAAATATATTTATATGTTAATTTGAAGGATTGCAATATAGCAAAAAAATAATATTTAAACAAAAATTTACCCCTTCCAAATTTTACTGAATATTATATATTATTAGAACACAGTGGATGTGAATTAATAAAACAAGAAGAAATTTACATGATGGGGAAGATCATTAGTAATGAAGTGGTAATGTTTAGTCTCTAAGAAGGTAAATGATAATAAAGTAACATGACGATGCTACTGAATAAGACACATTACATTAAAGGTGACACCTTGTCTCTTTTGTTTTCCAATATCAACAATTTCTTTGTCCAGTGTCAATCCCTAAGACTTACTGATTGTTAATTCATAAGAAAGTCTCAAGGAAGTTGTTGAGTTTTACCTCTTTCAATAGGTGTAAAAGGAATGATCCGATGGAAAGCTTCATCCCATGGAACTCTCACATACTTATCAAATATTAATAAAACATATTGGGAGGTTTGGGAGTATATTTCACACAATTTGTTCATCAATTCCAAGGGAACCATTGACATTTCCTGTGGCATTCTATAAGTTTGAAGCATCACTCTAGCTCCAACTGCAATAAGCAACTCAATTTCTCTTTGTCCAGTTTCAGTCCCTGTGACTACTACTATATAGAGCTATATAAAATTATAAATTTTACGTACTTTGCATTTCATGATAGATCCTTATTGGATATTTTGAGGACAATTAAAATTTCATTATAATTTATGTCTTACCACTTTCCTTATGCCAAAGCAGTTGGCTGATTTAGTATTTCCCTCGCCATCTTAATAGAAAATTTATGTGCATTAGAAGCATTGCTGATCAGTATTTACCTGTTAAACTAGAGTATTGCAAAGCTATCTTAGTTTTTCAAGAAGGAATATGCTACTAGTTATTGGCTGAAATGGATATTTTGTGTTTTATTCTCTTTGTGCATTAACCTCTATACCTTCTGACAAGTCTCACAGTCCAGTAAATGTTGCAATATTTTGAGTCATCTTCCCTATTTTTGACATAGATCTCTATTTTTTCACGGAACCTAGTCAAATGTTTGATTTTTCAACATTGGAATGCGAAACATCTCACATGATTCTTTTAACCATATGATATTTGATGTTGATTTTATGGATCTCATTCCACAAATCATTATGATACAATTTTATTTTATTAAATTTCTCAAACCAGTGAACGAAATCACCAGAATTGTGTTCTTGCTTACATTTCTACTATGTATTTGCAGGCAAAACTTCTATATAAGGATGACAAATTTTCACAAGAGGAGCTGCAAAATATCAAACTGATGATACAACAACCTATATAAATACCTTAGCATATTTCTTGAGGGGCATGAGCGCTTTGAAGAGGAAATATTAGCAAATATGAGATGTCGCAGTGTACATGAGCAACCCTTTTCCCACATCCGAGACTCCATGGGGACAAAATGTACAGACTTTTCATCTATATTCAGAGCAGCAGTGGGACACTATAAGGGACCTTTTACAGTGCCTCAAATATTTAATATCAGAGACATATTTGCATCCTCTTCCTTCTTTGATGGATGCTTGACGGAGGAGAGCAATTAATCCCTCACTGCTTTTTGTTTGCCTTACTACTTGCACTCATATCCAGCCGATGATGGGGTTCATGCATGGAATACTCTTTTGTTATGTTTCTATGTACATAATTTAAATATATATTTAAATTTATTAAAACCACATTTGAAGTGCACAACGGTACATGAAGCTGCCCCATTTTGGAAGGCCTTACTGCTGGACATAGACAGGAATCTCTCTTCAGAATATCATCCAATAAATCTCCATTAATCGGGAGCAACAAGGGAATTGGCCTCAACAAGGTAATCAGGAGCGACTAACCCAGGAAAGGCTCCTTTGTCTATTTTTGGCTCTAAATGGCTAGTGTATGCCCCTGTCTTTTTTGAATGGTATGTAAGCCTCTTCATTCATTCCGTCCATCCAGCCCCAAAAGAAGCGATCCTTGCTTCGATCAACAGACATGGTAAGTCAAAAAAATTCGATACCTACCGATAGAGAATATGTTTTTGACTACCCAAGATCGATTATATACTGAGTAGAAAAGAGTGTTTGTGTTAGGTGCTAAATGGTGAATGACCCCACTTAAAGCCCCGCAAAAGGAAGGAATGAAAGGAACCCACGAGAGCCAGAACACTGAATGCAATAGCAGGGACGAGGCACTGGTTCAGTCAACCTATTCTACTAGAATCCTACCACATACCTTCATTTTAATTGATATTCTGTGTTTTTTTGGCTCAATTATTTTTTACATAGATATTTTCATTTTATAAATGATATCATCAATAATATGTCAAACATTGAATGATATGTTGTTTCCACAGTCTATATTGAAAGTTGTCTTGGTGCATTTCTGTTATTTTTAATATGATCTGTAGGAAGATTGTTTGATCCAGTTCCAGGTTTTCCTTGTTTCATTCTTGCTATTAGCTGTGAAATAATGATGATACCCTTGATATTTTAAGTATTATTTTGATTAATGATGTATAAAAATACTTATTTGTCACAGAGTTCCTTGGTTACACATAATCCTTGTCAAAGAGTTCCTTGGTTCTATGGATATCATGACTTCTGAATTATTTTTTTTGACTTTTGTAATTGTATTTGTAGCCACCTCGTCCACCTAGAATGGTGTCTTCAGGACCTCAAAAATTTGGACCTCATATGCCGATGCATGTTTCATATCCTGTTGATGTTTTTTCCCATTATATATGTTCCATAGTGATTGGTGTTTGTTTGGACATTTGCATGCAATTTCTATTTAATGAGACATTTTGACAAAGAAAATTGATGAGCGAATGCAGTTTAGATCTGGAGTACCACCACAGACCAGTCATCAATTTATGCCTCCAAGTAGCCAATAGTTTTTGCCTATGGCTCAAGGTATACAACCACCAAACATTGGAACTGCTCAATATTAGCAAAGACCCCGTTGTTTACATGCAGCAGGAGGTCAAGAATTTGCTGCAGACGATCAACGAAGGAAATTGTTCCACGAGAGGAATGACTTTTGTTACCAAGGCCTTCGGCATTGCAGGTTAGTATTTTTGTGTGCACGCTTTTAATTGCTATCTGGAGAACTATGGAACCCAATTTTGCATTTACACGACAGAATAAAAATAGTTTATATTCTATGAATTTTATCAATTTAAAATTGAATAAAAACAATTTATGATAGTTACCTAACTCTATTAAAAAGGGTTATAGACCCTAAATATACTCTGGAGAGGGCAATTGTGGCAATGAAGAATTCATAGAAACAATGGTGAAAAGCTTGTATTTCTGTTTTGTTTACTGTTTTGGTTCGTTGCTTTCCCCGTGCTGACAGCTCAACTAAATGAGGGCCATGAGGGGAGGTTAAGGGGTTCGATCGTGAGGAATTAAATTATATGGGGCCTACAACACAATGACATTGATGATCTGTCTATGACATTGATGATCTGTCTAGTATGGTGTGTTACTATGTATGTCTTTTGGGCTGGTGGACTGGGAGCTTCATAAATAGGTCTGCCTGGATTTTGCCAGCCTCTATTCATGAACATGCTCTGACTTCTCTAACAAAAAATTATTATTCCCATTCAGATCTCGAACTTCATTTTAATGGGATTTAAACGTGGGTGGATAACAATAGTTAATGAACACTCATTAAAATTTGATCCTAGTAAATGCCTTGCAACTCACTCAATGCTCTTAGTGTACTGCCTTTGAACTTCATCAGAATTGTTGTGATATTGTTAAGTGTGTGTTTATAGTCTCTAGGTTTGTGGAGCTGAAGAGTAGAGGGTTTGTTTAGGTTGAAATATGGTTTTGAATCATATCGAAACCAGATAGAGTTGTTCTTTCAGTCAGTGTGTTCCTTGAACAATATGGATTAATCATTAAGTAGGTGTCGATTGTTGGTATTGAGTCCAAATGGACATAAATAGGTTCATATTTGGGATATTTTTAGCGAAATTTACCCGAGAGACCCTAATATTTTTGAGGTTTTGTAAATATTGCTTATAGTTTGTGCATGGTCGCTTGTGAGCGGCTTTTGATTTCTTGAAATCTCAGAACTTTCTTCATATTTGTCCTAAATATGTAGATTGCTTGGATTTTCCTTAGATTTTTGCACCTTATATTCTACTCCGTTTCTTAGGAAATGATTTGTTTTATCATGTTTTACTTGTGGGTAGTCTATGTCTTATCCTCAATATTTTTGAAGTCACTTTTGTATTCAATGCGCCATCTGGTGCTGCTTGGGGTTGATATGGAATATGAATGGGTCGATATAGAGGAAATTTTTATTTTTTCCGATTCTGTGAAGTACTTTTCTTGTTTATTTTGAAGCTCCTTTATGGTTTGGATCGAGGTAAAGTTGTTGTAGTGTCGAGATAGAATCTGCTGGCTGCTCAAGTTGTGTTGCTCATTACTTAGGAGAGATATAGAAATTGTTCTTTAGATACATGAATTGTAGACAATTTCAAAGCTAACAGCTTAATTCCGTGGCAAACGGAGCTTGTGAAAATGTTACACTCTAGGAGTATGTTGCTTCCACCAATCTCTATTAACAACGATCCTATTGGAAAATGTTTCCATTTTCTAAATTTCATTGTAGTCCTTTAATGGGGATGATTGGGTTTGGTTTGGGATTGGTAGCATCTATTTTTATGTGTGAAACGTGTGGTTTTTGAATTTGAGATTTCCAACAGTAACAATCTGATTGTAAAATCAATTAACAGTCTCTTTCATCTCTTCTTTTTTATTTTTGACCTTTAAAAAATGCATCTTGAGCTGTTGCAACTGAGTTAGCTTTGGTATTCATAAATCCATGATTATTAGTGCTAATTGTTGTCCAATCAACTGTCTGTATTATCGTATCGCTTAAACTGTGGTTAATTAAAAAACATAATGCAAGCACACACTTTTGAATTCTTGTAGTGGAATTTGAGAGGTCAAAATCTATCGTTCGATTTGGAGCAGATCATTTTCTTACAAGTTTAAATTTGATTAATTGGAAACTAGGAGCAATGAAAATGATTCTTAGTGTTGGAGAGAGTGTTTTGTATTCTGTATGATTAATGGTTCTTAACACCATCTTTGATTTTTTATTGTATTGTGTACTTGCATGAACCTTTGTAGATTCATGATCAAGGATGTGTTGATAAAAAATTGGAGGCTCTCTGTAATCTATATTTGCTTGATTTTGTACTTTCTTAGTTGAGGAATACATTGAAAACATCAAATCTATGACAAAAACATCATAAAAAATTGACAAATTTTACTTTTTAATCCTTGGTGCTTTATTTATAATCTCTAATTTGTTTTCCATCCTATCATTTCCGAGGTAATGAAACCACAATAGTTCACTTACTTACACTAGAATATCCTAAATATTTCAAAATTAAGTGATGTAGTTCAACAATTTGCATTTTTTTTGTTTTATGATATAAAATTACAATGTTGAATGCTTCCATGTTGCTGCAAGAGAATAAAATTCTATGTTGTTAACATGCCCTGTCGTTTGTGTGCCCATTTCTCTTTTTATTTAATCTTTCCTTGATATATCAAAGGGATAGTTGTCACCTTTATGTATATGGGAAGATTGTATTATGGCTAATTTTGTGCTTTTCATCAATCTTACATATATCCACAGGGCATTGGCTTTTAATATGTGGCTGGTAATTTTGAGGTTAAACCAATATTAAGAAGCCTTTCATTGTGTTGCGTTTTTATATGTTATCATGTATATCTTGTCATTGGTGGGATGGAAACATTTAACTGCATATCTATTCATCTGGATGTTGTAATTAATGCAAGAGTGCAGAAATAGAACAAGTTCAATTTACATCAATTTTTTCTATGAAATATTGATTCATAACCAATGGTTCGGCATGGGATTGGCATTTGAATTGTTTGGGGCATGATTGGATTGCAGAAGAGGATGAAGCATATCTGTCAAAGAGGCAAAGAATTGATGTTGTAATTGATCAGAAGGGTAGAATGAAAATGGATGGTTTGAATGATGATGATGATGGTGCTCCCCTTGTTTTTAGAAGGTCTAGTGTAATTGTCAAGCCAAAGAAAACAATCTCTTTCCAAAATAATACATCTGTTACTTCTTAGAGGGTAGTCTCAAATACTTCTGTTTCAAGAGATGCAGTGCAAGAAAATTCACCACCTGTAGTGCAAAATCCTGCTATACAGTCTAATAACACTTCAGCAGTAATGTGTTCAACTTCTTATCCTTCTAAATCTAGCTCAGTCAACATGAGTTCGTCTGCTCCAAAATTGTCTCAATCCAAGCAAGTTTCACTTGGTGTGGGTAGAGCTCCCAATTCAGAGGAGATATCTGGAAAGAGGGCTCCAAATGGTGATGACTCTATACCACTAAATAATTTGCTTCTTGGAGCAGATGGTGATTCTGATGATTCCAAATATGGAAATCCTTTAAGTCGTGAGGTGTCTGTATTTTCAAAAGGATCTATAGAAAACACTTTGGCCAAGGATTCAAATAAAAGTTGCAATTTACTACCTACCAGCAAATATATCCAACCCAAAGAATCTATGAGAACACAGCCTGTGAATTATAAGAATGATTCAGATGATGGTTGTAACACTCCAAAAATTCGTAAAAATTTAAAATTTTCCCTTGCGACAATTAAATGTTAAATCATCGCCTAAAAGGTTACCTTTAACCGCTAACAGTTAACATCCAAGAAAATATATGAACTAGATACTACCAAAACATCATTTACTAATGTATAACACATTCATTACTAACACCATCCAAAAGAAAAGTATTGAAAGGTCCGTCTACAAATTTAATGAAATAGAGGGGTAAATACACTGAGATCACTGTTTACTTTTTGGTAAAAGTAAGATTCTAAAAATTGTTTTCTTATTACTGAAAGGGATTTTGGTTGTGCCTGAGGCTTACTTAGCTTATTGAAGCTAATGCAGAATTGAATGAGTGTACAGGTTTTAGATGTATGATCTTCTTCTCGTTACGGTATAAGATATTAAAGCTCTGCTGAATGAAGAGTAAGTTAGGGAATAAACTTGAAACTTCATTCAATGTCTATATTATTGATATGTGAACATTTCTAGAGAAAATGAAACGTCAACCTACCAAGGTAACAAATTGTAAAATTTTGAGTGACTAAAATAATAGCGTTATATAATTATATCCAAGTGTTCAAAGGCTTGTAAAACAAAAAGTCTAAGCACGCTTCCAAAATGGTTTATAACTATATGAATTTTTACTATGTAACTCCTAGAACTCTTCTAAGTCCTAAGAGTGTCCATTCCATAATTGTTTAATAGTTATCTATTAACTGCTAAAAAGCAAAGCATATCCTATGCATGTATATACATTAGATGTATATCTAAAACAATATCATAAGCAAATACTTTTTATGTATAACAAGCAAAACCTATCCTTTGCATGTATATACATTAGATTTATATCTAAAACAATATTATAAGCAAATCCATTTTATCTGTAACAAGCAAAACCTATATGCCTAACCTAAACATATATAATATAAATCCAAAGTCTTCATAATATTCCTAAATGCTACAAGCACTAAATTGCTATCCTATCTAAACTCTAACATGTAACATAAACTATTACCATAATAGACTTTCGTTTACATGAAAAACTTATTAAAACACAATATATGTGTTAGTAATAACACACATTTGTTTTTGTAGAGTTGTGCATCGTTTTTAACTATGTCAAAACTTAAAAGATTTTAAAGCTAGTGGAGTCCACGTGTTAGCAAGTAGAGGAAGAAGGTTTAGTGTAAAACCTTAACCATATAAAACAATGCCATAACCCTAAAAATCTTGCTTTCATTTCACTTTATGTTTTACTGTTTAGGGTGAAGGGCAAGCCGATAGCCCTTCGGTCATTTCGATTCTGCTACAATGGTTATCAATGCAAGGTTGTAACATTTAAAAGGAGTTGGACTTCGCCCTTTGTTCACCATTGCTTGGAGTCTAAATGAAAATACTTATCGCATCCAAAGTGGATTAATATACTCTGGTTTCCTCGTCGCTTGGGTTCCTCCAAAATTGATCGAGAGTTTAGAGTTTACTAGACTTACAACTTAAAAGGTAAATAAATAATTTTATAAAGTTTTCCCTCCTTCTCATTTAAGTATACGATTTTTACCTAGTTTAACTCATCCATCGATTTTACTGTCTATTACACAGGTTTCAAACTAGTTGGTCTCTTGGAACTTGAAGTTACTCTGTATTGAGGAGTTCAGGCTTCCAGGTTTTGGTAAGCCTTGGTCTTAAACCCTGAGGAAACCTCTAGCGAAGATATGTATGGCTCTGGTGGCGAGGTTTTCTGAAAATATTACCGCGTTGATGGCTCATTTCATGACCGTATATGTTGTTTGGTTATTAATTTTGTTTTTCTATAAAGAGTTGTTGTTTTACTGTGTTTGAAGATAATAGGATAAGTCCATATTGCTTGTTTGTTTTACAACCCTTGGAGTTTATGTAAAAGGGCAAAAGGGCTACGGCTCAGGCTTTTAAAGGGTAAAATAAAATCTTACCACAGTGATTTTTATAAATCTAGAAAAAGAAGAATTTGTTTTATAAATAATATTTTAGCCACGATTTTGAAGTTTACGATGTTTATTTAAATCTCTGTTTAGTCACATTAAGAAACTATAAAAAGAATACCTTTAGGGTTTGAAAGAAAGTAATAATGTTTTGTTTTAGGCCATAAGCTTTAAATAATACTTTGTTTATAATTTATATTTTAAAAAAACCTGAAAGTATTAGTTTAAACCTTTTGTAAGAGATTTACTCTTATGGGTTTTGAAGCCTTAACCTATGACTGAGGAATCCATGTTGATTCCTAAATAAAATTTCATTTGGAAATACATAAATATTTACGGTTGTAAATGAATAATTAATTACATATATTTTACCCTAAATTGTTTGTAAACGAAATGACCTTGTGGCTATGTGAGTTTGAAATAGAAGTAAAACATTGTTCAACTATAAGAAAGAAAAGATAATGAGTAAATTTTGACAATAATTTAACTTGATTTAGAAATCGTAAATATATATTATAAAATAATAACTTAAAGAAAATAATGTGTTCTTCAAGTGTTTTTGCATTAAAAATAACAAGAACCAGAATTACTATAAACTAACCATTGTTTAATTAATAGTAATAACACTTCTTTTTATTTATTTAGCAACCTAAAAAAAAAATTCCTACAGTAAAAAATAGTCCTACAGTATATATAACTATTTATGTAACTTATATTTATTTATGTAACTTGTTTATATTCCTGTCTGTAACGTGTATTTATTTCTAGAACTTGCTTATATTCCTGTAACATGTGTATATTTCTGTAACCTGTATTTATTTCTGTAACATGTTCATATTTCTTTAACCTCTGTAACGTTTTTATATTTCCGTCATAGTTTAATAATTGAATATTTATAATTATATGTTAAACCCTAGAGAAAGATGTTTATACTATGTAGATATTTATACTGTGATAAGTTGAACACAGTTACAGAACTGTGTAGTAAGACTTTTTTTAAACATTCTTTATAGTACTTATAAGTAAAATTTAACAATTATGTATAACTGGAAAGATTCTAGAGTTAAGGGATATATTTTACTAATATTCATAAATTCAAGTAACAGTTACAAGATTACAACACATCTTTTCTTGATATAATCAATCATCTAAACACCTAATGTACTAGAGTACTTAGTCATAAGGCGAGTGGAAAAATACAAGAAGGTAATTCATTCATTAATTAATTAAATCTAACCCTAGAGCATTTATTCAATAACTTTAACTAGTATCTTCTTGAAATAAAACTGGTTTACTCTGTCTAACTTTTAGAGACAAACTTATCCAAACATAACAGTATTTCTATCTTAACTGCATTCATTTCAGTACTTATATTTGCATAAAATCAAATAAAATAACATTTTAGAACTAGAGAACTCGTAGAGGAGACAACATCCTAAGGATATCGTTCCACCCAACCAATTCTTGAATATAGCTTAGCTGCTAGTCTTAGGACCCCCGAGCCTATCCACTGGTTCACCTGGTTGAAAGCACTGGGTGAGAGGATGGGATATAAAATTCGTGCAACTCCAAAAAAGTATTCAGCCATAATACTTTTGTCTTCTGCAGTAAGAACTCAATAATTTAGGTGCACTAGTTCAGTCAATCAACATTTTACACTCAAAAACTTATGTCTTTCCCCTCCATCGAATATCTTGTACACAAATTTCACTCCATAAATTTCACAAGTAAAGATTGAACAACCACCTACTGAATTCGATGGGTAAATATAAGCATGCCTAGGTATCTTGGTCATTTTTTCACTTAATGAGCCACCTACTCTTGTTCCACTTTCTTGGGGAACATGACCACAAAAATGGGGAAGTTGCCTCCTGCAATAGCTAGAAGTAGTTTGAGGATGTTGCCAAGTGTCAATCTACTCTCACCCCAGTCTATTCCACCTAGTGACCAATAGACACCCATTTAACAACCTCCTTAAGCTGTTGTCTCATCTTTTATTTATTAATTAATAAAATATTCAACATAATTAATTACAATCATCATTGACCCCACTTGGTCAATAATCACAAACTTTACAATAAAATTAAATTATAATGTATTCTTAAACATAAAATGTTTTTGCAATTTGGGGTATGTGACAATCATGTTCCCTTGCATATGAGGTTTCAGGTAAAGCAACTAACAAAACCACTCAGTGAAGGTTCCCCTATGGGTAGTTGTGATTCCAAGGATGAGAAACCTTGTGCATTGATACAAACCAAAATCGCCCAATGAAAGTTTCCTTATGGACAGTGAAGACTCTGAAGATGAGAAACGTTTATCATTAAGACATAAACCAAAACAAGGCATTAAAGGTTCCCCAATGGATAGTGATGTGAATCCTGTAGCATTAAAGAGAAAACCAAATGGATTGGTTAAGAAAGATATAAATAGAAATACTCAGTCTGTTAAAATTGAAATTAATACAAAAAAGAGACCTTCAGAGTAGGATGATAATGGTCTAAGCTCTTTAGTCACTAAAAAGGACAAGCCATTAGGGGTATCATCAGAGACAAAAGTGAAAGTAGAACCATAGGATGATGGATACAGTGATGATGAGGATGATACTCCTATTGCTCAGCGAGTGAAAAAAACTCAATTGCCAAAGCGATCACCTCCTTTAGCAAAGCTACCTTCCTCAACAGAAAAGGTGATCAAGGAAGGGAGAAAGGAGAAGGTTAAGACATAGTCTGATGATTCTATTGATGATGACGATGATACTCTTATTTCTCAGCACATGAAGAAAAATAAATTGCCAAAGCCATCATATTCTTTAGTAAATGCAAAGGTATTCAAGAAGAAGGTGCTAGTAGTTAAGAAAAAAACAAGTAGTCCAACAAAGTTGAAGGGAGGGAAATTTCCTCCTGGATCTGGCGAAGGTCAGAAGTGGACAACTTTGGAACACACTGGAGTGATTTTTCCTCCACCTTATAAGCCTCATGGAGTTAATATGATTTACAATGGCAAGTCAATTTATCTTATGCCCAAAGAAGAGGAGGTGATATTCTATTAGACTATAAGCTTTCAGTCTTCTTGCTTACATGTTCTCCTATCATTTCTGGTCATTTGTTTCTTTGAGCTTCCATTTTTGTGTTTTTAAAAATAGAACCTTGGAATTTTTTTTTGACTCTGTCCTATGTCAATTAGTGTTATTATAAAAATTTGACTGGGTGAATATTGTGTTGTTCTCTCTCTCTATTTTGGTTTTTTTAGGTTGCCACTATGTTTGTTGTCATAAAGGATATTGACTATGCAACAAATCCAAAATTCATAGAAAAATTTTGGCATGATTGGAGGAAAGTTCTTAGGTCACAGCATGTCATTCAAAACTTTGGACTTTGTGATTTTACCCCCATTTATGATTGGCATCTCAGGGAAAAAGAGAATAAGAAACAAATGAGACCAGAGGTGGGTTATTACAATAAACTATTTTTTCTAGAAAAACTATTTAGATGGTAGAGAGAAGTAATTAAGTATATTCTAGTGCTAATTTTATAGAAGTTGGTTGTCATATTAAGAATGTGTTTAATGTGTTTAAATGGTGAATTCTAGCTTTCCAATCACAAGGGAATGTAAATTTAATTCATTTATGATATTTTACTGAGTGTGATTTTAGCAATTTAGTTATATCTTGGTGGTTCATTTGTTAACAATTAAACCATATTTTCTAGCACTGTTATTCTTGATGGTGAACTTTCAGCTACTTTTAGCCTACTTGTAAACTTATGTTGGCATAATCATATACCTTTCTCAAGACAATCACCTAGTCGACCCTAACAGACATCAGAAGGATTAGTTTCTCCTGCAAAAATACATGGATATAAATCCCCACAATTCTCTTTTACTAGCTCATACGATCGCATCCACTCACTTACAACTTGTAACTTTGTTGTGGGATTTTCTGGGTCTATAAACAAGGATTGATTACTCGGAGGAAACTCCTGATCCATAAAGTGTGCTTCCCTTCTAGCCACGAGATCTTATTTAAAATCCAACTCAACAAAATGCATGCGTTGATTTATCTCCTCTTGTGTTTCCACCTTAGGTTTCCTTATCTTTCTTATAATGTAATCCATATCTAAGGCTAACCCCTCTTTTTATTCATACTAACAATATCTTTGTCCTTCAAGATAAAAGTAGGTTAAGAGGATGGCAAGGTGAATTCCTCCATATTTCAGGACATCTCTCTGCCATGTAACACTCTCATTACATATGTCATCTGCTCTATCATCACTTTGCTTGTTGCTCTGTCATCATCTGGTTGCCATCAATGACAACCTGCATTGCCATGTTGCCAACAAGATATTGAAATTTGATATGAGTAATGATATTAGTTATTGGAATGGTCATCTATGTATTATTTTTTTGTTTGATTCTCAAATGTCGTTTATTTTATCTACCATATTCATTAGGAAAAAGAGGCTTTTAATACTATTCTTTTCATTTATTGCATCTTTGTATCTATAATTTCATGGGTGGTTCAACTCCTTTGTTCAACTCCAAGGGTGGTTTCATTACTTATATTATAATTCTCAGGGTTATCTCACTTCTTTGTTCTGATATCCAAGTCGAATATCCCTAGGTCTCTTTGTATAGGTGATGACTGGAAAATGGTTCAAGATGTTCATGTACACTCGAAATGTTGGAGGTGTGTTGAAAAATGAGGTAAAAGTCAAACTAGCCAACTTGTGCTTATTTAAAGTTTATTACTCTCTTTTTAGTGTGTTTCATATAATGTACAAAATATGCTATTATATTATGTCTCTATGTTTTTAGTGTGTTACTGTATTTCTTCATTTCATATGCCTTGGATTTTCGGGCTTCACGAACGTCAACGACAATAAGCTCGCAAGCAGATCATACTTAACAATCCATGGATTCTTTCTCATATCCAGTTTTCATTATTTTATTTTCTGTACAATTAAAATTTTGGTTGTGATATCACACACCTTAATCAAAGCTCCATAGTCTCTTATGTTTATTTTAGTTTCATGTTGCAATTAGTTTCCTCAATACACTGAAAATAGAATGGGGAAACATAGTGCCAGGAACTTGGAAAGGTTCTGATCCTTGCAACTCTCGTTGGGATGGAGTCACATGTACAAGATCTGGCTAGATAAATTCATTGTCAGTATCCCCTCCTTGGATTTAATGTTATTACTGCAATTTCAAGATATCTTGTCACTGTAATTTCAAGATATCTTTATGTTTGGGATTTTGTTCTACATTAATTTTATATTTCAGGGGTTGAATTTCGAAGAGCAAAGTAGTTATCTTGGTTGATAACCTTGTCTGTAATTTTGAATAACGATCCATATTAGAGTTAGTTGGTTTTGAGTTTCTATTTCATTGTGTATGTGCTTGGCTACAAATATTCATATAAATTCTTGGGCAATTTTGTATTAATGACTTGAGTGCCTTACTGAATAATTCAACAAGTATGTGCTTTTGATTAAGAACTCAAATAAGTTTGTAGTTTTGATTAAAATTTTATGTTGGTTTTGACTCTTTGTTTTAAAATAAATAATCATTTTTGAAACAACTACTTTTTAAGGGACTTAAGGGACAAATTCCAGTCGATATCAGTCATCTTACTGAACTTCAAACACTCTAAGTATATAGATTATATCTATGAATGAGTATTGACAATTACTAATATAGACTAAGGTATTGATAAATTAATCCATGAATATATTCCTTGGGTGCCACAAGGATTTGTCATACAACCCGTAGTTGATTGGAATCCTTCCACAGAACTTGGGAAACTTGACTAAACTGAAAAACTTGTGAGTATATATTACCCCTAACTCATCATACGTTTTGAAGCAGTGGCACAAATTTAAATTAAATTACGTTTTGAAGCAGTGGCACAAATTTAGATTGAAATTTTGTGTAATATTGATATATATCATGCTCGGACTGCAATCTAATAGTAATTTTGTGGACTGCTCAGGATTCTGATCGGGTGTAATTTCAGTGGAAACTTCCCAGATGAATTGGGAAACCTGGTTGATCTTGAATTTTTGTAAGATTAGCAGTGTACCATTAATAAATATTCATGTTATATTTTTTTATGTCGGGGATGTGAATTCCAATAAGCTTAGTGGTCCAATTCCTGCCTCATTGGGTAATTTAGTTAAGGTCAACTAGCTTGATCTTGCAGAAAACCAACTTACTGGAACTCTCTCGGTCTGCAATGCAAGCCAACCTGGATTAGACAGACTCATTGTTGCACAACACTTGTAAGAAAGATGGAATGTTTTTGGTTCATTTAGTTCCCATGAATGGATAAATTACTGATAAATTTCTTATTATTTCCCATTATTCAAGCCATTTTAACCAAAACAAGCTTACGGGTTCCATTCCACCCAATCTTTTCAACTCGAGTATGATACTACATCACGTGTAAGTGAAACATGTCCGTATCTTTCTAATTTTGGAATGGTGAATATGGGTTAGAGAGATCAATGACTGTTCATATTTTTTTATATGCCAGACTGCTTCATAGCAATAGCTTTACTGGAGAGATCCCCTCTACTCTTGGACTTGTACAAACCTTGCAGGCCTTGTGAGTGTCAAATTTTCTATCACACCTTGTGATGATGCATTGTTTTTAGATTATGCATAGCTTTAGAGACCAAGTAAAATTATTTAAATGTAAAACAAAGTTTTTCTTACTTTATTTTCCATGTATGGATACAGGAGGCTTGTAAGAAACTCTTTAAATGGTACAGTTCCATCCAAGATCAGTGACCTACAAAATCTCACTGAATTGTAAGAATATTCGTATATATGCTCTCTAGTTTTTAGAATTGGCATCTTCAATCATGCATAAAGACTGACATTTATAGGGTATTTTCATGTTAAACCCACTTCCTTTCCAGTGAGGATAACTAAAGACAAACATACTATCTAGTGAGGATGATTAGTGACAAACAGACTAAAAAACTTTGCAACAGAGCTCTAGAACATGCATCAAAACAAATAACAAGTCCCTCAACTCGATTGATCATTTCCAAAACATGACTAATCTACCTCTAGATTCTGCTTACAAAAACTTGATTCAAAAAATAGAGCTCAGTTCTCCAAATGACTCACTTGTATCCCATCAGAGGCCTTTGCATGTATCGGTTTACAAATCTCTTCAGTGACTAGAAGGAATAACAGTAGAGAGAGGGGACAACCTTTCCCGAGGCTTCTAGAGGAAATAAAAAAGTGTGAAGCTAAGCCATTAACTATAATAGCAAAAGTGGCTGACGAAAATGAGCCCTCCATCCATCTTTACAAAACACCATTGAAACCCCACCTAAAGAAGTAGGAGTATGAGGTAGAGCCGATTAACTTTCTCAAATGATTTGTACAGCTATATATTTTTAATCAAAGTCCATTTGTTGAATTGACAAAGTGAAGGACTTTCTTTGCTGTCCCTATGGCATCTTGAATGTCCCTCTTAAGTAGGAAACCCATCTTTTCTGTCGAGATATGTTTAGAATGATGGGGATTGATTCTAGTTGCAATGATGCTGGAAATGACTTTAAATTTTATACACACTATTGCAAATTGAAATGAAACTTATTGATCAAATGATTGAGTAGCATTTACCTTTGGTATCAGAGTGATGAATATTGTGTTGATATCAAGCCATATTTTCCCAACAATAATATAGTAGAGGATGATAGTCACGTGTATGATTACATGAAGGTGTTTGATAAACCATTTTGGGTTTGAGAAACCTATCTCAACCTAAGCCTGAAACAACCTTGAAATACTTCCCTAATAGTATATCAAGTTGTTACCTTAACACTCTTCCTTATCTTTCCCTAACGTCACTACTGAAGCCACAGCCTAAAGGAAACACCTAGCCCCTTTGAAACTACAAACATACTTACCTATTGAAAGTCTAAGATAACATCAAGGCATAGTCACTGTAGGAGTTGGAATTTGTCATTTTGGACAATCATTGTTTGGTTGGAAATTATTATATTTTGACAGTCCTAGTTGTCTATTAATTGAGGGCTGAAAATCACCTTGTTTGGGAAAGTCATTCTGGCCATTCCCTTGGTTGCAAAATACCTTGTGTTGGGCAATTACATTTCACCTCCTTTTGATTGGAAACAACATCCTATGGATAGTCATTGAAACATGTATGTAAGAAGGGATATGACCATTGGGAGGAGGTCCCTACTGATTAAATAGGTTTAATTATGTAATTATATTCATTGCACATGCCTCCATCAGATTCAGGGAGATACCAACAATCTGAAAAAATAGAATTTTCAACAAAGGTGACACATTTTGAGTCCAAGGTTGTTGAAGCACTTCAGCACCTTGCACAAAAGGAATTGTGGATGTGGGGCAACAAATCAGTAGCCAAGGGATCATGTGGAGAATGCATAAACTCTATCAACATGGAAAGAAATTTTATAATTTGTGAACAAAATTTTCAGCACAGAGCATGTTGTTAGGAATTAGGATTAAGGGATTATTGTTTCTGTATGATTGTGTTTCCAATAGGATGTTATTAATAGTATGAATCTATTGGGATTGATAGGAAGAGTACTACCGGGATCTAGGTTTTCTTGCTTATGAACCTTCTGAAGGAATTGAGGGATAGATGGAAATCCCGGTTTCCTATGCTGAACATGCTATCACCTGCTCAGACAATGATATATAAATAATATTGTTTTTTATTAGGAATAAAAGGGAAGGATATTAAATTAGGAAAATAAAGACAGTCATAAATGAAACATATTTTTATTAAGTTGTAATTAAGCAATAGAACTAGAAAACGCTAGCAAAATAACAAGTACAACAAGACATATGGGTAGAAAATGCTCACATATAGTTTTAAAAGACTCTAGGAATACCCTTCTAACTTTGACAAATCAAGGCAAACGCTACAATTGTTGACATGTCAAGGCACCAGAATCTAGAATATTCACCACCAAAAACTATTGTCAAGGAGTCACTAGTGGAAAATGAGAGATTAGTGACCAAAAAAATGACCAAAATCCGCATATCAATGACCACTTTTGGTTTGGCGATCGCTGGTGGTTAATTTGCGGTCTTTTATTACATGACCAAAATTGGTCATTTTTATTTTGGTCATTTATAGCTTGTCGGTTGGTCATTAATTTGGTCATATATTTGAATCAATGACCAAATATATGAACACATTTGTAACCAAATTAATGACCACATGACAAGCTAGAATATGACCAAATTTGGTCACATAATAAAAGACCATAAATTAGCTACCAAAACTGATTTTTGGTCATTGATATGCGAATTTTGGTCATTTTTCTAGTCATTTATATCTCATTGTTTGGCCGCATATCTCTCAATTATTGGTCATTTTATTTGTAAATTTTGGTCATTAATCTCATTTACTGGTCACTAATTTAGTCATTTTTAGTCGCTTTATGTATGGTCATTATATTTTAGTAGTTTTAATGTTGTCCATTATTAATCAATATAAATTTTTAATTGGATAGTACGTTTAAATTAAAAAAAGAATCATACATTTATTCTCATCTAATACACATGCGAATTATGCAATGTCACATTATAATTAATTACAACACTTGTAAATAATATCTAATACACATGTAAATCATGCAATGTCACATTAATTAGTTAATAATTACAACATTGGTACATAATATAAAGTACAACCATATATATAAGTTTTAAACCACAAATTATATTATATGAAATGTCAAAAGTATTACAATAAATATGAGTTTTCTCAAAAACACATATTAATTTCCATATAACTTTACAGGAAAATCATCACTTTTCAAAATATTACAATGGCTAAACCATCATACTTGCACTTGGTTGCAAAACCATACTTAGATCCCACATCAACATCTTCAAAACCATACTTAGATCCCATGTCAGCAGCTTCAAAACCACACTTAATAGCTTGAAAGCCTCAACATCAGGGTCTTCATACTGAATGACAAATCCTCAGTAGTGGGCTCTTCATACTCAATGGCCTACTTATAAGTTAATCTCACTCCTACAAAATCCAATAAAAAAATATCACTTGTAAAATAGAAAAACAATGAAATGTAAATTAGAAAAACAATGAAGCAAATTATTCATCTTGTTCAACAGCTAACAACAATAACCAAGATCATGTGCAAAATAGAAAAATCTAATCTAACAAATTCAATTTAAGAATTGGTTAAAATTAAACTTGAATGGCTAAATCTGCAACTACTTAGTACCTAAGAAAAGTAAAACTCAACTCTAAACCAGGAAATGGATTTCAATAGGAAATATAATCAACGAATCCACAAAACAATTATGCTCGACTGCACAGGTAGAAACCTATATACATAGTGCAATCTGTGAAGGAGTTCACCCCTATATGTCATGTGGTTAATGAATGACATGACAACTATGGAAAGTGATGAATGATTTAAGAAAGTCTCAAATCCAACTCCTTAATGAAAAAATGGGTGCATACCTCCTATGCCTTAGTGAGTACGTGTTGGTGCAGACCTCCTATGCCTTAGTGAAGAAATGGGTGCATAACAAGAATATAAGTATGTATGCACTACCACATTTCCGACGGCTAAAACTGTTTTTTTTTTTTAAATACAAATGCAAAACTCAATCTTCCAAGTAACAAGACATGTCGTGAAAGCTATTTCCAGTCAATCAAAATTATATCTTGAAAAACAATCAAATGCAATGGCCAAACGTATGTGAATAAAGACTTCAATGACATAGGAAGAAAAGTTCACATAACAGAACTGAAGGGAAAAGAGAATTGTAACCCTTGTCATGAAGGGTAATAATGAACCGCTACAAGAATAATAATTTTTTCATGCCTTGATTATCACCTTATGATTCACTCAGGTAAAGCTATTGGAAGAAATATATATTTACTCCTGTTGATGCTGCCGAGTATATTCCCATATTGCAATAGCACCATTGACATGGACATTTAGAGATCTAACGACACCATATTGAGGAATTTCCACACATGCATCCAGTACATGGATGATATCAACAGGAATTCCCTCTTTCTCTCTTCCAAGTACAAATACCTAATTTAGAGGAAATTGTTTATCATCTCATCAGGAAAACGTAGTACAGATGAAAGCATACAACGAATTATAATTCTTGCAAATAACACCTTGATAAATTTCAAGTGTTTTAACTTCCCATTTTCTGAATCTACAATATATGAAAAGTTACACAAAAATGGAAAATGAAAACAGAGCTTACCATTTTTCGTGGGAATGAATACCTATTGAGTGGTACACTGTTTGACGTTTGCTCCAATCCCAAAACTGAGTACCCTTCCCTCCTCTTTGCCTTCAAGTATTCTTTAAGGTTCAATTCAGGTACTTCTTGTATTGGAATCCACTTCTCTGCTGTGACGCTGTAAAGTAGACATGATTTAATATCATCAATCTGAAAATGTGGTTGTTGCTTTCCTGACTATTTGCTTAGAATCCACTCACCAAATAATGAAATAAATATTGCAAATTAAGATAGAAAAAGATGATTTTGTACCTGATTAGCTGGAACTGTTTATCTTGTATTATACTTGCATTAGCAATAATTAATCTTGCTACTTTAAACACCTGCAAGAAAAAGAGTAATCGACAAAGAAGTGGGTAAAAGAGATATCGCACACATTTACACTATGATAATCATGAACATATTCAGAAATATCTAGCCAAGTCACTGTATTTTACACTTCACCTCACAAGTTCGTGTCAATCCTCCAAGATTAGGAACATGTCCTAACAAAGAGGCAACAACGATCAAATCTTGTCATCCCCCTGTCATTTTGTCCATTTATTTTATTCATGACTCTATTGTTGACATTAGCAATTGATCTTCAACCTCAATTTCTATGAGAGGCAAATGCAACAGACTAGTTATTTTAGGAGTCCACAAGGAAAAATGCACTGGCACTTTTACCTACTAAATGATATTCATGGAAACAAAACCAGTAATCATATATAGCCCACTGGAATTAGGCTCTTTCCTTCCATAAAGCCAATCTTTTGAAAATGACAAAAATACAGATGATTATGATGCTAAATAATAGCTCGATTGATGATGATGGCGTCATTAACATCCCTTAGGCCAGCTTGGTCTGTAGGACCCACACAGAGAAAGTGAACAAACGGAACTAGGAAAATAAAATCTTGAAGATTACTTATTTAGACATTTGCTTCAATGTGAGATAAGATTCATAATAAAGTCTCCCAACTTAGTTTGGTTGTCTTGATTTAGGATTT
>LPNX010288960.1:202675-283777 GCA_001517045.1 Pseudotsuga menziesii
ATTTGTCAATATAATCATGTGTATGGATCTTGTTAAGGTCAGATTACCTCATATTTTGCTACAAGTTAAGGGTTGTGAGGATAGTTTATAACAACATACTAGTTTAAGGGCATCTCACCATCTTTCCCATGAGAAGCATGCCTGCAAAGAGCATAAATCAGATGAATTCTTTGAATTACCGTCAGTTATGCAAGGTGCTGAAGATGAGCTAGCTGAACCAGGCTCCACCATACAAATCCTAGTGATAATCTCATACAACAAACTCTGCAAAATTCACCAAAATCTCACAAGAAATATATAACAAGTCAACCATGCCTTTAGTTTGTCTTAAGAATACCCCTCCTTATTTAGGAATATTTATGAATTATATTCTGCTTAAAATCCTCAAATTATGAACCTATCAATTCCAGACCTTTAATTTATTCTCCTTCTAACACTATGCTACCTTGAGTGGAGAAACGAGTACAGGCTTCATAAATGGTAGGAATTTAGTAAACAATACATATTTTGGAAAAGGCACTTTCAATTTCAGGAAATGGGGAAACAATGCAGTCACATAAAACATCAAAAAAGCAATTCACAATGAACACAGTACGAATACACAAAAATTTACTGTATATATCGAACATAATTATATCACAAGGTGATTACATCTAACAGATTAGGCCTTGTCCATACATAAACAACAATTAAGTTTTAATAAAATTTATAAAAAAAGCAAAAAACTGAGAACACAACTCACAGGGTTTTACAACAATATAAATAAATAAAGAAGACTTGACAGGGTTTTACATAACAAGAAGGAAAAGTGTTCTCATATTTCAATTTGCTGGGATTTTTTCTTTGGGTTTTACTATTATTTCTTTGTTTTAGCTTTTAATGTATGGGGCCCACCCAAGAATTACTAAAATGGAAAAAGCTGTGTTGTTTGGAAACAAGATTTCCATATAGGAATATCCAAAGGAATGTCTGGGAAAGGGTTCTGAGATGTTTCCAATACAATTACACATGGGAAATATTTCCCAGACCCCTCTATGGAGTTTCTTCTCTGTTTCCATACACAACATATTTCCTGTAATAAATATTATAAAGGGCAGAAGTTTCAGATACACAATACTGACCCCTTCAGTTATTATTGTTGTCATAAAAATTCCTATTACCCATTTTAAGTTTAGATGAAAATAATAAATTTATGATTCTCTTCTAAATGAAACCCATATTTGCTATCTCTAGCTCTCTCTAGCTATTTTTCCTCTTCCATTGGGAATGAGTGGAAGGGAAGAATGAAAGAATGGAAAAGTTGAACAAATTACCTCATCCAAATCATGGCACATCTGTAAAGCTCTAAGATCAAAATATTTATCAGTTGTAGTAGTGCCCACAGCTGAAAATTGTGGAGGATGCAGGACATTGTAGAAGAAAATAGAAACTGAGTCGTAGTAGAACTGGGGACGTGCAGAGTTATGATCACCCTCAAACTTTATAATATTCTTATCCCCCTATATGGAACATCCATCATTAGCTATATAAGAAAAATTCTTTGTTAAATGCATATTAATCTTGCTTTAAAGACATAAGACAATTAGTTTGATAAAAAATGATATTGAAATACCGTGTATAATTTGAAAATGATGTCAGAATGATGTGTCTGGATGAATACATCCTCAGTTGCATGTCCAAACAGTGCTAGAATGAAGGTTTTTGGGGCAATCTGTAATACATAATATGATTGTCAATAGAAACTTCACCTAAAATAAGATCCAATGCTCATCACTAGAATTTGAAAAGATAACCTAGTTGTATGGTAGACATTTATTATTTTTTATTACAGCTCAGATCCAATTTCATTTCATTAAAGACTTTTTGAACATTAATGCCTAACAACAATCTACATTAACAAAGTAGAATACAAAGATCTGTACATACTACAAACAATATACTGATCATAAAATATGGCCCAGAGAAATTAACTATTTTCAATAAAAGAATTGTGAAGGAAAGGTAAATTACTCTTGAGCTCAAATGATTAATGATCACAATACCAAAAAGAGAACTTAGAAGTTCATATAGTACAGAACAAATTTCTCAAATGGACAAACCTGCGTAGCATTGAGGTCCATTATATCAAAAGTGGCTTTCTTCTGGATGACACGTTGCATGTATTGGACAGCTACTTTGACCTGATATCAAGAAACACTATGCTGGATCATAAATAAAGCATTGCATTCAAAATTTAAATGGTTCTATAGACCAGGAAATAAATTCTAGAACAGTCCTGAAAAGTGTAAGACATTGTGTATTTACTTAAATTATAAATAGTTACTAAATTATTGTAAAATCTTAGTTTGGCTAAAGAAACTGAGCTGATTCTCAAGACAATGCTCTCGTAATGATTCATGTATTGCAAGATACCTGGGCTCACCAGGACAATTTTGAAAAGCAAAAGATTTTTGATAGTAGGTTGTGCTTCTTGGGAAATAGTACCTTGCATTTGAATTTTTAGGATTTCGAATTTATCTAACAGAGGAAGTTCCATCAGAAGCTCCATTATGGATTGGCTTGCCTTTCCAAGTTTCCTAACAATGTGTATATATATATATATATGACAATGATATGAAGAAGATTAGGGATAAGATAGGCACTTCCTGCTAGCCTTAAAAGATACAAGGAGAATGGATTCAACAGCATGTGCTAGGATTTCTTGACTTGGAAAAAGCGATTACCAGAAGCTATTTCCCTGAACTTTTGAGACAACACTTCCCAAAACTAGAATCTGAGAAGGCATATTTCAAGCATAGTTATTGTCATGTATATTAGCAAATTGTGAAAGATTGTGACAAGGAACCTAAAAGAAACAACATGAAAAATAGGAGCTTTTCAAAAGAGTTAATGATTTTGCATTAAAGGACCAAAATTTATCAACAGAAGTTGTTGGTTCAGGTAACCTCAACATTCTTAAACTCCCGGAAGAGATGGAAAAGGGGAAATGAGTGTTTGTCATTCAAGAGGAAGGAAATGTCAAGAAATGAAAGGAGAATCTTTCCCGAGATAGTGATTCTTCTGTGTTTTCTTCCATTTTCTCTCTTTGGTCTCTGTTTTTCCACTTGTGCACTTATCAAATGGGGATAGGTATCCCTAGTGTACCCTTTGTCAAATGAAGGAAACACCGTCTCACTTATTTTAATTCTACCCCTGAGCCATGTCAGCCTGGGCTTAGATCAGTAACTAAACCAAATCCATCCTTTATTCACACTTAAGTTGGACAACAACACTATTAAAAGACACGAAAACCTATAGGTATCCCTAGTGTACCCTTTGTCAAAAGAAGGAAACACTGCTGCACTTATGTTGGTTCTGCCCTTGAGCCAAGTCGACCTGGGCATGGATCAGTACCTCAAGCCAAAACCATCCTTTACTCGCACTTACATTGGACAGCAGTCCTATTAAAAGACACCAGCATCCTAGTATACCTTTCACATGTGGCTGACAATTGCTAATAGTGGAGATTCAGTTTTGCATTTGGAAACACCATAATTCTCTGATTTATGATAGGTCTCCCCACTTAGATCTCAATTTTTATTTTAAAAAAATGTAGTTCGCTTCTGTTTTGTTTAGATATGTGCATAGGCGAACAAAGTTGAACCGGACTGAACCATTTGATTGAGCTTTTGGAGCAATGGAGATCTGCCTAGACTTCCAAATACCAACCAAAAAACCCCTTTACAGCCGATAGCCTAAAAGAAAATTGTACAGATCTAACAGGGAGGATGATCTATTAAAATACACCAAAAACCTATAGGTATCCCTAGTGTACCCTTTGTCAAAAGAAGGAAACACTGTTGCACTTATGTTGGTTCTGCACTTGAGCCAAGTCATCCTGAGCATGGATCAGTACCTCAGCCAAAACCATCCTTTACTCACACTTACGTTGGACAACAGTCCTATTAAAAGACACCAGCATCCTAGTGTACCTTTCCCATGTGCCTGACAACTGCTAATAGTGGAGATTCAATTTTGCATTTGGAAACACCATAATTCTGTGATTTATGATGGGTCTTCCACTTAGATCTCAATTTTTATTTTAAAAAAATGCAATTCACTTCTGTTTTGTTCAGATATGTTCATAGGCGAACAAAGTTGAACCAATTTGCTGAACCATTTGATTGAGCTTTTGGAGTGATGGGGATCTGCTCCAGGTACTACCAAATACCAACCAAAAAACTTCTTTACAGCCAACAGCCTAGAAGAAGCAGAGAATTGTATATATTTAACAGGGAGGATGATCTGGGAGCAGACAATCCAATAATAATGAGCCCCCCAGGATGACCAAAATGGGATCAGATCTACTAGAAGACAATCCACAATGGCAAGGCCAGAGCTGGAACAGAAAATAGCAGGGTGGCCCACATCTTCCATATGAGGAGAAAATCCAAGCAAAGAAGGCAGTTACGGTAAAAGCATTGTTGGAATCATTGTGGCAGGGTGGCGAATAGAACTGTACCAGTTGTAAAGAGACTTGGGCTCTCGTGGATCCTTTAAATGATTATGTTTTTATTTCATGACTGATTTTTGCCATTGAAGGTTTACATTCGTATTGACTCACTTTAGTTCTGTACTTTGGGCTTGGCCCTGCTTTAGAAGTTTGTTTTGTTGTGTAGTTACAGTTACTTGTTTGTATATGTAGCTCCAGCAGACTAGTGGTTCAGGATATTAACTACGAGGCTGTCCCTTTGATTAATGCAGTGTGTCATTTTTCCTATATCTGCCAGAGTCAGGAAGATATTGATGTCGTGTGTGGGTAATTTATTTTTCGGTTAGTTTCCTCTTATCACAATACAACCACCAACGTGACTTGTTCCTTACCAATCCAGTCCACAGGCAGGATTAGCTTCCTCTTATCACAAAATGACCACCATCGGGAGGATTAGCTTCCTCTTATCACAAAACAACCACTATTGGGACCTGTTCTATATCAATCCGGTGTAACACTCAACTTGAAGAACTTTGGCTAGGTAGCCATGGGTAGGGGGGGTTCTATTCCACCAAATTCACTCAAGACTCGCAACTGATCCCGACAACAAACACAAGCACAAGCGAAAGCATTCCCAGTTGACGTATGTGGGTTTTTTTTCAGTTAACAGAAGCACAAGAAAAAAGATACGCTCAAGTTCATCTTCCATGTAAATTGCATTATGTATCCATTGGGATTGATTAGCCAATATAGGTTCATAGACTGTTCCGTGAAAAAGGTTACCATTAATCAACCATAATCGATAACTGAAATTGGAACATTGCACTTTGATTTCATTACCACCGAAAGCAGCCTTTGATACTTCCCCTTTATATACTGAACTTCTTTTGACTATATATTACTACTGCAATTGCCTCCATCATTTACAGTCTCCCTTCAAAGGAAAGAAATAAAAACAAACCCGAAAAAGAGGGTAAAGAGAGGAATAAGTGTTAGTACCTCCACATAATATCCAGTGCCTATGTCAATGAGGACTTTGTGAGCATCATCTAGAGTCCCAGGAACATACAGAGATGCTGTCGGAGGGACCAACATCTGTTTTCCTGCAACAAAAAGGAGTTACCGAACTTCAATATTTAAATATCAGAAATAAATTGTATATATATTCCTCATTCAGCATTCGAGAAAGTGGGAACCCTTTGATTCCTCGAGTAGAAGTGGGAGTAAAGCATTGGATCAAAAACGGGTGTAAGGGGATATCTTAAATGGTAATAAATGCACAGATAAAAAAATGCTCAGGATATGTAGGAGAAACCAGCAGGGTGTACGGATAGATTGTGGAGACCCTTGGAAGCCATTTCATAACGAACAGCAGCAGTCTTGATCCGGTTGAGGGAGTCTTGAAGAACACCCACTTCTCCATTCACCTGTTCCTTCACTTGATTCACCTGCTCCACCGTCAACTTATTCAATTCCTCTTCGATCGCTCCTCTTCCCTGATCTGAAGAAGCCATGCCTCCAAATGCCTCCAAATGCCTGATTGCTTTTGCCTTTAATTTTACTAAAAAAAAGACCGCTTTGCTTGCAACCTTTGGGGTTGTCCTGTGCAAAACTGAACTAATTCTGTGTTTCCTTCTAAACTTAAAATCCAAAAATATAAAGTACGATGTAATAGCTACCCATTCTCACATCTCTATGTATATCATATAGAGAGAGAGATAATACCTAGTACCGACCCACTCTCATATCTCTATATATATCATATATCGAGATATTTATCTTAATTCGAAAGGGATTAACTAGAACAAAGCTTTGAGGTATAAGGTGGATGTAGGTTGTATCTAGGTTGGGTGGTTGTTTGTTGTAAAGAGGTTACCGGGTTAAGTTCCTTGTAAATGTTAGTGTAGAGTATATTTTACTTTATGTTTATTTTATTTTATTTTTAAATATATATTTTTATTTTTTAATTATTTTTATAAATATAGAGGTATATAAGGTGTTTTATATGGAGTTGAGGTGGTGGCTAAGCGTCGGATATGCGACAGCCTTTTCCATGTTAAATAGTTGACCAGTTAAAATTATTAAACTACACTAATAGGTGTCGTGAATTAAAATTTTATTTTTTTTAACTTGTTTTGTTTTTTAAATTTTGTTTTATTATTATTATTATTATAATAAATATATAAGTTAATTTTTTTCATATATATTATTAGTATATAGTAAAAAAAATACTTAGTAACATTTTCTTTTTAAGTTTATAATACAAATAGTTTAATAATTAATATTATTTATATATAAAATATTTAAAAACAAATGTATATAGGTATATTTGTATAGTTATTATCAAATATATAAGCCATAGTTCACCGTTAGGACATTGCCATAGATAATTTGGTGTCAACAATGGAGTTGTGACACATGAGGATGTTTACAAATTACTAGGTTCTAGGGGTCTTTGAATCCATGTGCACTCTTAGAATTTAGTAAAATATAGAAATTCATTGTCAAAATTGTAATTTTCCATTGCCGAAGATGCACAACTAAAAATGACCAAATAAATGACCAATTGTTATGTGGTCATTTTTAGTCTAGATATCCCGTGACCAAATTTGGTCATTTATCTTGGTCTTTTTTAGTTTAGTTTTATCTCGTGACCAAAAACAGTCATTTATCTTGGTCTTTTTTAGTTAGCCCAATTAAATTTATCAATTTTGGTCATTTATCCCTTGAAAAAAATTGTGGTGACCAAAATTTTTGGTCTCCTGGTCACTAATCTCTCATTTTGCACTAGTGAGTTCTTAAAATGTCTCACTCTACATTAATAAGCTTCTCAATTAGTTTTTGACCATTATTTCTTTTCATTCTGAAAGGAAAAATTTAAGAATAGAGATAATAGCTACCCTACATGAATTGAGTCATTCTAGAATATCTGATCTAATAGCTTATTCAAAGTTTGATTGAATCTTAGAAAAATATTACAATTCCATCTACTTCAGCATGGCCTTCCTTTTGGACTTACAAATTTCTACCTTTTTAATTTGGTAAATACACCCCACTGAAATATGCTAGAGAGAATGAACATGAGACAGGTTTATAACTTTAGTAACCCCACCTTTCCACCTGCTGTATCCAGCAACAGAACTGTTCTTCTCTGACTTATATTTTTATCTTTCTCATGTTCCTCTCTCTGCAGTTCCTTCTTCTCCTGTCAAACACAATGCAATTAGATTCAATGGTTATAAATCAACTTCTCAGTTAGATTAATGTGTATAAAATGCAATCCAGACACAAAAGTTCCTATATTGCAAGGTAAAAAGAAACCCACAAGGGAAAAACACACCAACACACTGCAAGCTCAAATGTCTAGGAAATAGAGCAATGAAAAAATTGAAAAGTTTGGAAAAAGTAAGACTTGATGCCAAAAAATTGTCTGTTCTGCAGGAACAAAATGTGCACTGTATCAAAATAAGAGACATGCCACATAACTTTGGCAGTAGGGCACAATAATAAAGAATAAAGAATATTTCCTAGTCAAAATGCTTCAAAAATAATTCCAGTAAAATCTTGATCTGAACAGATGGCCAAAATAGTAGGTTTCCATCTTTCACTCAAGAAAAAATTATAGAGGGAAGAGCTTGATTTCGTTATACACTATTGACATTATTTATGGGATAGTCTTTTCTGAGCTCTTTAGGATTGCTGAAGATGACATTTATGATAACTACACTGACAATTTTTTAGTGCTGAAAGTTTTCTTGATTGACAGCCCTTTATATGAGAAAGACATCATTATCATTGACACAAAGCATGTCATGTTCTAAACGCTAATCTCAATCATATCTTGATGTTTTATATATATATATAAGGAATACATTGGGATAACTACACAATACACTTTTTGATAGTCATATACCTTAAAACGTTTTCTAATAGTCGTCACAGAGATTCAGATTGGTACGTTGAATCCAAATCAAGGTTCTAACTTGTTTATTGATGTATATGTTGTTGTCACTATCATTTGAAAGGGCATAGAAGAAACACATTTTTTTTTAATTTCTTGGAGCATACTAAAATAATTTGAAAGCTTTGTCATATTGATATTCGTTCAACCATAAATATGATAATTACCATATCTAGATATTGAAGTTAATTCATTTAGCCTTAAATACGAGCATTGTCACCAATATTTGAACACATTACTGACATACAAATTTGTATGTATTTTTGTATATATTTACATGTTTATTGATTAGCTAATTCCTCTGTTCTTTTCCAAGTGTAGGTTGCTTGTCACTTGTTTCATTGTATCAAAGTAATGGCATATGAAGATTATTATGAGCGTGCTTTGACAAATGGTGTTCTCAACATCCAAAGATGTAATGAGCCCGGGATCATGATTTATATGCTTCCCCAAGAAGCTGGGAGTTCTAAGGTTGTTTTATTCAGTTAAAATGCTAATAAAAACAACCTAAAATTGCCTTTACTATTTAGATAGGGTTTTCCTTAGAGCGGGTCAAATGGTTGAATTAGATGTTAAAAGAACTGAGGTATTGGGAATTTCGGCAACAATGATTTAGTGCAAAGTTCGTTCATATATTGCTTGGAAATAATTTCTTGCTTTGCGCAATGCTTTCATTGATCGTTAGGCCTTATGGAGAGGTATTTCATGTTCATGTATTTGTAGGTATGTTGGTTCTAAATGTTTACGCATTTTGAGTACACCTGCTGTTTGTTCGAATTGTTTCTTTTTTCCATGTTAAATCTTGTGAAATTACTATGTACATTTTTCAGTTATTTGTTAACTCTTTTTAGCGAGCAACACAATTTATTGCTTAAAATGTGTTGTTTGTAGGTAAATTTACTCGCGAGATTTATAACAACATGAGGAAGGAGGCTACTGCAGTGTGGATACAAAAGCACATGCACAGATATAAAGCTCAAAAAGCTTAGAAGCACGTGGAGTGCAGATACAGAAGCACGTGCGCAGATAGAAAGCTCAGAAAGTGGGCCATTGAGTATGAAGAGCCTGTTGTTGAGACTTTTTCATTGAGTATGAAGATCCTATTTTTGAAGCTTCCACAAGATCTATGTATGGTGTTGAAGCTACCACGGGATCTAGTATGGCTTAGCAGCCAAGTACAAGTGAGATGGTTTAGCCATTGTAATATTTTGAAAAGTCATCAATGTACTAGATGATTTTCATGTAAATTTTTATGGAGATAGTTTTTTAGAAAACTCATATTTATTGCAATACTTGACATTTCATATAATATAATTTGCGTGGTTTAAAACTTATATGGTTGTACTTCATATTATTTACAAGTGTTGTAATTAACTAATTAATGTGACATTGCATAATTCACATGTGTATTAGATGATGATAAATAATGTATGATTCTTTTTTTAATTTAAACATAATATTATATTAAAAATTTATATTGATTAATAATGGACACCATTAAAACTACTAAAATATAATAACCATACATAAAACGTCTAAAAATGACTAAATTAGTGACCAATTAATGAGATTAATGACCAAAATTCGCATATAAAATGACCAAAAATTGAGAGATGCGTGACCGAACAATGAGATATAAATGAAAAAAAAGATCAAAATTCGTATCAATGACAAAAAAACAGTTTTGGTGGCTAATTTACGGTTTTTTATTACATGACCAAATTTGGACATATTCTAGTTTGTCATGTGGTCATTAATTTAGTCATAAATATGGTCATATATTTCGTCATTCATTCAAATATATGACTAAATTAATGACCAAGTATATGACCAATTAATGACCAACTGACAAGCTATAAATGACCAAAACAAAAATAACCAATTTTGGTCACGTAAGAAAAGACCGTAAATTAGCCATCGACGATTGCCAAACCAAAAGTGGTAATTGATATACGGATTTTGGTCATTTTTTTGGTCACTAATCCCTCATTTCTCACTGGTGCCTGTAATCTTAGGATTTCTTTGATAGCAGAGGGTGTTAATCCATTTGCACAAATGAGATCCATTTACACGGTGTGGTTTATTTTTGTTATAAAAAATAACATTCCTCCATGATTGTCAATAAAGAGGGAGCACATAATGTTTTTTATGATTATTCCAGGTATATTGTGTCTACAACTATTTTATTTTTAATGTAGTTGTGGCATCTCATTTTTTGTATTTTTTTTCATAATGTCATATATATATTTTTTATTTTACTCTTGTGCATGGTTTATATATCTTAATCGTTTTCATAATTATATATTTTATATGTATTTCAAATTAATTAGGTAAGTTCCAATTCAAAGATATGAATGTATATATTGAACCTCTTATAGATGAGCTACTGAATTTATGGAATGGCATCAATATGTATGACGTATCTAGACCAAAACAGCAAAGGCAATATCAATTCCATGCAATGGTTGTATGGACAATATACGATGCCCTAGGGTTAACCCACTTTTGTGGTTTGTATTTTTAAGTTCCACTTTAATTGCATTTAATTATATGAAGTAGTTAATATAGTTTATATATAATTATAATTGACATAGATATTCCATATCTATATATTGTAGGTCTTCAGAAAAGGAAAATTTTGCATGTCCAATTTGGGGTCCTAAGATCAAATATCGTCACTCAAAAAGATTAAGAAAGGAGGTGTTTGATGAGTATAGACACTTCTTCTCTAAGAATCACATGTATAGAAAAACCAAAAATAATATTTTCAATGGAAAGCAAGATATTGCATTAAAACCACAGAGAATGACACCTCACCTTTAGAAGATGCAATATAATAGAAATCGTCAAGCTGGTACGTATGGATCATCGTATATGAAATGTTATGTATTTATTTATTTTTTATTGTAGTGGCCATAATTGAGTTTTATAATTGATTTATAAAATAATATTCATGATGTCCATTGTGATCATGAAGGCATTAATGGGCTTCCACGAGGAATGAAACATTATCCTATACAATTCAGTAGATTTTCCTACTATGAGCACCTACAAATTGCTCATCTGTTTGATACAATTCATATTGGAAAGAATGTGATTGAAACATTATGGCGACTATTGGAGCTAAGGAGCGAGAAAGATAAAATTGTGAGAATTTGAAAATACATTCAAGAAGGCAACCATGCAATGAAAGACGTCATTCAATTTCATAGCAAAGGAGACCAAATTAATATAAACTCAATTCCATGGATGTTTACGGAGCAGCAAAATAATGTTGTAAAAAAATTAATGTGAAAAATTAAATTTCCCACTGGATTTTGCACGAACTTGAAGAATATTGTAACAAAGAAAGGAGATTTTGTGGGGGTCAAAACGCATGATTGACACGTATTCATTAAGGTAATTCTTATTTTTATGTCCATATTTATTTTTATTTTTATTTTTAATTTTATTGCATAAATTTGTTATTTTGTTTGTCTTCTCTTTGTTTAAAAATGGCGTGGTTTGTATATTAATATAGTATGATCTACCTCTCTCTCTCCCAGATAACTTTGACAACAATGTCAAAAAAGTTGTATATAATCTTGGGAAATACATGAGGTAACTAGAGATTATTTGCATGTGCTTAGTGTTTCTTTAATTATTCGTATAATTTATATTTTTTTGTGCACTAATTCATGTTATGTAATTTAATGTTTTTTTCGTTAAATATCGTTATTGGTTTGCATCAATTGTAGATGGTTGTCATCTAAAGAAATCCATAAAGAAGATATAAAGTATTGGAGGAGAGAAATTCCTCATCTCATGTGAGAAATGCAAAAGCATCTACCTTCGGAAGTTTTCAATGCACATGAACACTACCTCATACACCAAGTTGAGGAGATTGAATTGTGTGGACCTATGCACTCAAGGCACGGGGACTTCACTTAGTGAACCTTTCACATAGCACGTGCGATCGTGGGATATTAAAGAATACCCTTAATTTCAAGAGATATTGACCCAAACTCTTTTTGTTGAAAAACCCTCCCAATAATTAAAACTTCTTCCCCACCCCTTTTTATATCTCAATCCTTGTAAACAACCCTACCCACCCCCACCTTA
Organism: Pseudotsuga menziesii; assembly: GCA_001517045.1. Lineage (NCBI taxonomy): Eukaryota > Viridiplantae > Streptophyta > Pinopsida > Pinales > Pinaceae > Pseudotsuga > Pseudotsuga menziesii. Next base: position 215,209 of record LPNX010288960.1, read on the forward strand.
AACCCCTCATCCCCCCAATACCTGCAATATATTGGTTTGATTTTTTATAATTCTAAAACCCACAATATGAACTAATGTGATATGCTATTGGTAAACAAGTGAATCCCCCCTGACTCAAGGTCCATGTGGATGGTTGAGAGGCACTTGAAATTTATGAAGGGTTTGGTGAGACAACGAGCACGTGATGAGGGTTCTATGATGGAAGGATATATGGTATACCAAAACATGTTGTGTGTTAGTGAATACCTTCCTAATTTAGATTCAAATCTTAAATTATGTTGCGTTTATGATCTGGACTCCACTAACAATTTTGAAGGGGAGTACATGAAGGGGAAAGGTAGATCAAGAAAGATGAAAGGTAATTATTAGCTAGTGGATGTTAAATAATATAATACATTTTATTGTTGAATTTTATGTATATATATTGTACATATTCTAATTGCATATTCAATTTATTGCTTTAATTAAGAGCATATACTTTGTTCAGAAAATTTACATTTGTCTTGAATTTTAATGTTTATTGTCATCAAGCAGTTGGTCGAGAGTGGGATACCATTCATTTATACATCAAAAAAAATATTGACTGGGTGAAGGTATGGATTGAATGATGCGAACAATCGGGTCATGGAATATCATGGGAAGGTGTGGCTTCATTGGTAAAAGCAACACATCGCAATGGAGATACAAATCTTACACAAAGGGAAATCGATTTAGCATATGGTTTAAAAGATAAGCAAGTTAGCATATTAATCAATCACTCTAATTATTTTTTTTGCAAATTACATTTTGATGTACATGTTGTTCTTTTCCATGTATGGATGCATAAAAATGCACTTAATCATAAATATTGAATCATTATGTAATATTTACGTGTATTGCTTGTTGTAGGTAAAACACCATAAGGCTATGGTGCAATGGTTGTAGATATCAAATCAAAAAATTGGATGAAACAAAGAAAACATCATATTGTGGGATATTTGTAGTCTTTGAGGTGACCAAAGTTTCATCTAGAAGTGACAGACATCTAGAACTCTCAAAAAATTGATACTATGTGTATTTGGAAGATATTCTTTAGTGTGACTTTAAATCCTTCAAGGTAGTTTTGTTCATTGTCAAATGGTATAGGTTACGATTCAATCAACGTGATCCCGATAGAACTATTATTGAACATAATAATGGATTTACCATGGTAGGTACAAGGTTGTTTGATAAAAAATGAGACCCTATGTTCTTCCAATCAAATGTGAACAGGTATTTTACTCGGAGATTCTAGGTAAAGAGGGTTGGTCATTTGTTGTGAGACACGATCCAAGGGGAAGGCCGATAAAGTATAACCTAGAGGAAGTTAATGAAGAGGGTACTCTGGAATAAGAAGACGGTGATGAAGAGCATGAGCAACATGAGTTAGATTATCATGATGGTCCAGAAGAAGATGTCCAAGAATTAGTTGAATCAGATGATGTAGCAGAAAATGCCCATGAATATTATATCGACGATGACATGATGATCGTAACTGACTTATATGACAATGATGATATGACCAATCCTTACAATGTTGACTCTGGATATGATGATACAGATGATGACTTCGATGATGACTTGGATGAAGAAGATGATGAAGTCTATTGAAGGGTAACTATTTAATTAGAAATATTATTTTATCTTATTTTTATTAAAAAGAGTTACTAACATTAATGAGATCATATGCTTACAGATAGTAGAAAAGACAAGGTTGAAATAATACGGACAAGTATCCAAATATTTGAATATTATTATATAATTTGATTTGTAAAAGCAATTAATTTCATCAAATTGAAGATAGAAATATACGATTCATTTGATTGTATTTGGATATATCATGTTCATTTTGGATTTGCAGATAAATGATTCCAATATATTTTACAGTGGGACAGTTTGTACATATGATATACAAGAGAGTAAATGTAGGAGCAAAGAAAACAATATTTATTTTTGTGAACAATGTGCTTCCACCTACTGGTAAGTTAAATATTATCAACTTTAATTTGATGTTTTATGTCTTTGCAACTAATATTGTTTGGCATTTTCTTTTTCAATACTTAAGTCCACCATCTTCTTCATCATCATGTGCTACGTGGGGCCAATGATGATTTTTTTTATGTATGTGCCGACTTGTTGTGAAATTTGGCTTGGTTAGACTAGACACATGCATTAAGGGCGTGAGAGGGTTTTCAAACTCTAAAATCATCATCGTTGTCATCACCATCATCATCGTCATCATCAACATCATCATTAAAGTTATTTTTACAATTAAACATAAACCTAGATCAAATTAATTACTTCATATCATCATTGCCATCATCGTCATCGTCATCTGCAACATCGTCATCATCATCATCAACAGCAGAATCATTGTCATCATCATCATCATCAACATCATAAACATCATCATTAACAACGTCATCATCATCACCACCACCACCACCATCATCATCATCATCGACATCATCATCATCATCTTCATCATTTCATATGAGATCAACAAGGTGATCACCAACTTCAGCATGATGATATTCATGAACTAGTTCATCAACATCCTCATCATCATAATATCCATGAAATAATTCATGGTCATATTCATTTTCAAACATGTTCGTCACTAACGAATTGAGCAACAAAAACCATACCTATAAATTAATTAATGTGCTATGTGGGGCCAACGATGAAATTTTTATGTATGTGTTGGGATGGTGTGAAATTTGGCATTGTTAGACTATACACATGCATTAATGATGTGGGAGGTTTTCCAGACTAAAAAATCATCCATCATCATCATTTTCATAATCGTCTTCGTCGTCATCAACAACATCGTCAGCATCATCATGATCATGATCATCTTCATCACTTCCTATGAGATGAACATGGTGATCACCATATTCATCATTTTCATCATCATTGTCCTCATCCTCATCAATAGCATCATTAGCATCATCATCATCATCATCATCTTCATCATTACATATGAGATCAACAAGGTGATCACCAACTTCATCATAATGATATTCGTGAACTAATTCATAATCATCCTCATCATCATAATATACATGAACTAATTCATGGTCATCTTTATTTTCAAACATGTCCATCACTAACAAATCGAGGAGCAAAAACCATACCTATAGATTAATTAATGTGCAATGTGGGGCCAATGATGAAATTTTTTATGTATGTGTCGGGATGGTGTGAAATTTGGCATTGTTAGACTAGAAACATGCATTGATGGTGTGGGAGGGTTTCCAGACTCAAAAATCATCCATCATCATCGTTGTCTTCATCATCATTGCAATCGTCGTCGTCGTCATCAATAACATCATCGAGTATCTCCTCCTGAAGATGGGCTGCGCTACTTGGCCCGAAACGTCGAGAAGACTTTTATTTTTGTACACAGGGCTCCACCAGCCAACATCATCAGCGTCATCATCATGATCATGATCATGATAATCATCTTCTTCTTCATCATTTCCTATGAGATGAACATGGTGATCACCATATTCATCACCATAATCATCATCATCGTCGTCATCATCGTCATCGTCCTCATCCTCATCAACATCATCATCAGCTTCATCAGCATCATCATCATCATCATCATCGTCATCATCTTCATCATTTCATATGAGATCAACAAGGTGATCACCAACTTCATCATGATGATATTCATGAACTAAGTCATCATCATCCTCTTCATCATAATATCCCTGAACTAATTCATGGTCATCTTCACTGTCAAACATGTTCGCCACTAACAAATCGAGCAACAAAAACCATACCTATAGATTAATTAATGTGCTACGTGGGGCCAATGATGAAATTTTTTATGTATGTTTCGGGATGGTGTGAAATTTGACATTTTTAGATTGCATACATGCATTGACGGTGTGGGAGGGTTTCCAGACTCAAAAATCATCCATCATCATCATCATCATCATCATCGTTGTCATCGTCATCGTCGTCATCAACAACATCATCAGCGTCATCATCATCATGATCATCATCTTCATCATTTCCTATGAGATGAACATGGTGATCATCATCTTCATGATCATCATCATCATTGTCATCATCACCATCATCTTCATCATTTCATATGAGATCAACATGGTGATCACATATATGTTTCTTGTTATTGTTTCTTAAAGTCATTAACTTTTATGAATTTCTTTGGACTTTAGTTTTATATGCAATTTATTCTTCTTGTTTTTTAAAACCACGAATTTAAAAAGAAAAAAAAAAAAAAAATGGAAATAAGAAAGCCTATTTTTCATATTTTGTATAGCCATACATATAATAAAAAATACTAAGAGATTTTTAAAATAGCGTGACAAAGAGATGCTATATTTAAACTATGTTTTTCTACTTCACATAAAGAATAAAATTCGTTTATAAGCATGTTTGTATAAATATATTTGTTTATATGGAAGTGGTTTGTGTTTGATGGAACCTTATTTAATAAGAAAGCAAAATATTCTTGGATCTAAAATTATTGAAATTTAGTCAATTTTTGGCTAATGTCATTGTGGTATTGTTAAAATATTTTTTCAAAAAGCATTTGTTGCTATAGCTAATTACAAATTATACATTTGTAATTTGTATTATATTTTCTTATGTGCATTTTAAATTATGTTTTTAAAATTATGTTGTGTTTTTTTTAACATTATGCAGAAACAAAACTAGTTCTTATTATTTATATTTACCAATGTATACTCTATTTTATTTTCACGTGTTGTATAATTACTTATGTGACACTAAATATTAATAAAAATAATACAAATTTATAATAGTTAATTCAAAATAAATTTTTTAAATATTTAATTTAATATTTGAATTTTACAAAACTTCTATAAAATTTATATCATACTTAAAAATTATTTTGTTTTAACTAAACATCAAACTAATAATGAAGAAGGGCACATATTTATAATATATTTTAAACAAGGGGCACCAATTTATAATATATTTTAAATAGGGGGCACATATTTGAACAAGGGGCACATATTTACATAACTCATAATTGAACTCATTGCATTCAATAATTTCATAAATTATTCAATTGTTTAAAGTATTTACCAATGCTTTGTTATATAGATGTTCTAAGCTATGAACTTCAATTAAAATTGTCGGGATGGAGAAATATTGACCCAAGGTAAAGGTCATTGTACCCATAATGTCATTGAATGGCATTCATCTAAAATTCAATGAGCATGGCTTGTCTTGTTGCCAACAATTGAACTTTTGAAATATTTTTTGCTTGTCTTTTCAAATAATTCATGGCTCAGGTTTATCATTTCGACATTTTGGACTAGCTCACGGTTGACATTTTGATTCACAACTCAGGGTTATCATTTCGGTGATTTGGACTGGCTCACATTTGACATTTTCATTTGCAACTCAGGGTTATCATTTCGATGATTTGGACTACCTCATGGTTCACATTCTGATTTGTAGCTCATGGTTCTCATTTTGACAATTTGGAGCTCACAGTTCACATTTCGATTCCAGATCAGGGTTCTTATCATTTCAATTTGTAGCTCAGGGTTCTCATTTTGATTGGAGCTTACACACACCATTACTTGACCATTGCTAAAATTGGAGGAAAAATTCAAGGTTCTCATTTTGATTTGGTTCTCAGGGTTCTCATTTAAATTTGGAGATGATGGTTTCCATTACTTGAACATGGTTCAACTTGGCAGGTGACGGTGTTTCATCCAAGCGGTAATATTGAAGAAAGGAGAAGGATTTATCATGGCTCAACGGGTAAGCATCACCTCCTTATACATAATATGAACCTTTCTTGGACTCTTAGGTTGACTCACAATGGGGTTTGGGGTCAATTTTTTCTGCTGGATGTTGCCCATTCCACCAATTTATGGTGAAACCCTTGGAAGCTTTCCCATTTTGAGGCATCAATGTATTTAAAAATTTATCTTTTTTCATGCCTTTTATTCATAGAGATATATTGTTTGTAGACCAACATTACATCACTTTAACAGAACTAAAGAATGATTAATGGGTAGATTTAGGGACTTTACTATGTACAATATAAGTAAAATTGCATTCCTAACCCTAGATATAGAGAACAATCAATCTTTTTGTGTTGAGCCATGGATTTTATGAAGAAATTTTGGTTTGTAAGGTTTAGATTTGTATCAATGGATGAAGAAACAACACCATCAAGGTTTTCTTGGGCATGTTGTGATAGTATATTTCATCCCTAGGGTGCTAGGGTGTTTAAACTAGATATATTCATAATTTAAGCATAATCATACTTCATATCACAAGCTTCTCCATATGGCTCATGCTCCAACAATGGGCTCATGCTCCTCCAGAGATAACATCAACAGACAGTTCACAATATTCAATCGAGATTAAAGTCCCTCCACAAATTATTTGGAGATAGATCACAGCTATATAGACAACACATTCTTCATCAAATCCACAAAACACACAAAGTTGGTAGATTAGCAAGCAAGAATAGTTGAAAGACTGGTAAGCAACATGCTCAAATTAGGGTTACACTTTAGTCTTTAGATGCATGCCATGGATATTTATAAATTTATAGAATAATTACACTAGAAAGCGGGTCGATGTGGACGAGTATTGGATGGAAGTGAATATACTAGTCTAGGAATTAAAAATTCCTGACAGAAAACTAATATCCCTAATGGCATAGCCTGTCTTCAAGCATTATAATAACATTGTTACTACTCTTTAGTAAAAGAGAGAATTCACACTAAATGAAACATTAGTTTTAGATCATGGCATGCAATAACACACTATCTGAGACTAGGTTGAATGCCGGTACTCCTGGTCTTAGAATACAATGAAGAAGTTTATGTTTATACAAAGATCTAGCTCAAAACCCTCAAGAAAAAAATAATATCTCCTAATATACTATAAAGAAAAGTCAAATACATAACAATAAAGTACTGAGACAAGCAAGTAGGCATGCCACTTGTCCTCATGTGCAAAACACCTTCTAGAATTAGGCTTGTTTGACCATGTAAAATTGCTTCTTGAGATGTGTGTCATGACCTCCTATAGAGGGATCATTAAGAAGGTACCTCAAATCATGCCAAATACAAGGTCTAATGGATTTCTCTAGATAAGGGAACCAACCACCTAGAGATGTTGACTAACTACCCAAAATAGTAAAACAAGCTAGAGTGATCTCTATTGAAATGAAAAACTTCCCCCATAAAGATGGATGCAATGGATAGAAATGCAATAAAGGCCCATTGGTCATTATAACCTCTTCAAGGGTGAGAGAACTCAAAATTTGTGCAAAGGGCATAGATCCATATATGTAACCACCATATCTCCTCCAATCAAGGCCCTAAAGTAGAGCATCCTGAGAAACTATGAATAAAAGTTGGAGTGCTCCTCCAAAATACGCATTAAAAAAATCCAAAACCATGTGACAATAGAATGGACCCATATGTGAAACCATCAGGCCACCTCCAAACAAGGGCCAAACGTTGATCACTTTGGGAATATACACAAGTAGAGTGAAGTGCTCCAAAATGTTTGTCGAAAACCCACACCATGCTTGAGATAAACCTTAGGAACCCCTTAGTTAACGGGTGTTCCTCAAGATGTGTGCATGACACTTGTGAATACAAGTGTGTGAAATAACCTCTTCTGAATATGCATAGTGTTCCTCGAAATGTGAACAAATGGTGGTCAAAGGAGCCTCCTCTCCTCAAGCACTCCACCCATCCAATCTCTCAACCCATGCAATTTAGCAATGTAACATCATATGTGGTCTAAGAATGCAAAGTTCCCATCCAACTTTAGATCCTGATGATGTGGCATGCCTCCACATATGTACTTGGTTGTAGGGATTAGGTGAGATGTACCTCAAGTGAAAAAATATGCATGGAATTGTGTAGGTGAAGAATCTAAAATGTGACCGCAACCTACATGTGCCATCATGCCTCAAAATATGTTGTGATGCCTCATAATACAATTCTCAACAAGAAAATAGGAATCAAGAGTTGGAAACAATAGCAACCGAGCCATAAATCCTCCATAATTCAACCTAATGAAAAAGGTCTTCAAACATTGTTTGAATTTGCATGCATCATAAACCCTTCATAACATAGCCTAATAAACAAGGTCATCAAACATAGTATTGATCCTCATGCATCATAATCAGTGGAAAGATCATTCTTCATAGTATTTTTGGCTTTCTCCAATCACCTTCAACTATGTATTTTTTAAGTATCATGTTGAGATATGGTTTCCATGTATTGATCATTATATGGAGCTAGGAAGGAATCACAACATGAGCACAAAACTATGTTCAATTATTTAACATTTGGTGTTGTTATTTATGCCCAAATCAAATGATTAGGAAACCCTATGATCTCTTTCTTCATTATAATTGTCATTTTTAGTGGAATCCCAAGTAATTAATAGTGTTTGTGAAGTCTTTAGCACCTCCATATTTTATGTGGGGTATAATGTATCTATAAGGCAAGGTTATGATAGAGACAGTGATTTGACATCCCATTTTGAGTTTTAGGGAAGCCTTTTTGTTTTCTATTGAATGGCAGGTGCTAAGAACAACTGGCCAATAATTGGCTTCTACTGATGGACAATTGTCTATCTATTTATTATTGGTATTGTTATGTCAACCTGGAATAGTTTCTATTAAAATTTGGTACAAATTTTTAATATTCATTTGAATGAAACAAATAAGTAGGGAAAGTACTAGTTGATGGATGCTAGAGTCTAGAAATAAGATTTCATGGTTTATGATTTGGCTGAAAAACATTCAGGTTTGAGTATAATTTTGTTTAGGTTCAAAAACCCATTTATCACTTGCCTACACCTTCAAGTGAGGAATTTGTCTTGATTAGGGAATTTTTCTTTGGACAAATTAATCTTCCTTTCAGAGGGATATGCTTGATTATTTTGGTTGTACTGAGCCTTTGGTTCCATGGGTAACAAGGTCTCTACTTCTTTCATCACAAAGAGTAACATCTGAGACATGTGCATGCATGTTGATTTTCATGTAAAATCTACATTTATATTAAAAGTTGTGATAAAAGGTCAATGAATGTTGTTTGATTCGTCCAACTATTTTTTGATGCACACTTGGATAGACCTTTGGAAGGTTTGTATTAATCAACCAAATCATACCAGTGTGTGAGTGTCCCTAGGAAGTTTCTCTTGAGGAACAAGATTTCAACCATTTGTATGAGTGACATAGATACATTAATGGTTAGATACTTGGATAAGATCACAATGTTGAAATATCACTTGGCTGCCAAATGGACACAAGAGAAGGAAGAGAAGTTGGTTTCCATTGTGTTGAGTTGGTTTGATTCCTCTTTGAAATTTTTTGTATGTTGATTATCCAGTACAATACATCCAACTTCTAAAGAGTGCCTCACTAAAATCAAGACTAGTCTTGATTTTCCTAAAAGACTGAGTGTGCAATAAATATCTATTATCTGGAAATACCATCACTAACTAGAATGATAATCAGAAATTGCATATCTCAATTTTTCGTCATTTTTCTTCAAAAAACCTTTCTCTTTCTTCCTCCTAGGCAGACAGATATACAAGTGTTAGGATTCAGGAACATAGCTCTTAATACATAATATTAATATGAAGGAGACTTTTCGATTTCTAATATCGTTGGATATCCATTAAATCTGACATATATGCTATACTACCGACAACTTCAATTTGTTTGTTATATGACTTTAGCCATGTCTACAGGGAGCACAATATGAGTGCAGACCGTTTATCCAAGGAAGCATTAAATATGAAGGCTGGCCTCCTCTCCTTCTCGTAACTCTTAGAAGGAGAAATCATTGAGGAAGGCATGATACAGTTAAATTAAGAGATTTTTTATTAATGTGGCATAGTATTTTTTGGTTCTTTCGACTATGGGATACATTAGCATTTTTCTTGTTTTAACTGGGGATATAGATTTTGTTTTCATCCCTTCAGGGGTGTGTTTTCTCCACCCTCGATGCCTCCTTGGATAAGTTGTTTGGGATCCTTATGTTCTTCGTGTGGTATTTTTACTTCAGTCATCTTGGGATTGTGGGTTCTGTCCCTCTCCTTGGGAAATTTTTTGATACTTATGATCTCCACTCGTGATTGGAATGACTTATTGCCAGGACTATGTAAAAGTTACCTTTTATTCACTATTGAGTATCAAGGAACACCTCTTTTTCTTCTGAAAAAAGTTACAAAATATTTGCAAATGATTTTAAAAGACATATTGAGATCCGTAAACTGGATCTTTAATATTTTTGGGTGAGGAAACAAAAAAAAAAAAACACCTAATAAATTTGTTAAAAACATAGTTTATATTTTGAGATAAATTGGCTAAATCATTTTCTATGGAACGACTTGATATCTATATTGTGTTAAAGGACTATGTGATGAATTGTTATACTAGGTAATTATTGATATTATTCAGGATAATGATATCACTATTATGTCATTCTTATAATCCTATCAAATTTTTTGCTGGTATTTTGCTCTTATTTGTTGATTTTTCTTCGGCCATGTTGCAGGTAGAACTAAACATGTATTTGTCAGATCGCCTTCCTCCAGCGAGGGGATTTTGGGAAGGCGAGAGGAAAGTGAGACATCTAGTATATCTACAAGGGCTAGATCAACTAGATGTCAGAATATCAGAAGAAAATTCAATTAATGCATGGAATTTTTTCTCAAAGGAGGGGGGTCATGTTCCTATGATGATGAGACAATGGGAGACATCGAGTTTACCTTAAGGTACAGACATCTAGTGAAACAATGGGTAGCTAGGGATCTTCCTCAAGTCAACATTTCCTTTTATGTGAATGAGAGGATATATAAAATTGTACCATCATCATTAAATGGATTGGGGTTTTTTTTTATGGATGGCATAAAGGTCGGATACAACAGATATACATAATTGATGGAGTATGTTGTACCCTCTTACAACTACAATATCAGGATGCACCTAGTCCAATATACATGCAGTATGCATAGATATGGATTGTTATCAAATTATATACAACTGGAAGACAAAGATCAAAATAAAGGAGCAACGGTGTACATTGACGAAAGGCCAAAAAAAACTGGAAATATTGCGGAGTTTATAAACAATACACAACCAGGGTTTACATTTAAGCAACACAACTGCATATTTGAGGGGCATGAAGAAAAGCATGTCTTTGTATGTGTCATTAAATCAATAGTTACCGGGGAAGAGTTTCTTATTAATTACAATTTGAATCGAGTAGATACAAGCACGGTTAGTATGGATGTGGTACATCCAACTATTTAACCAACCTTTTATTAATTATCTTAATATCTTTAGGATTTTTTTGTTAGCAGATAATTATAATTTTTTATTAAATTTCCTATGTTGACTTTGTAGGGAGGTGATGGGGGGTGCATCACCCCAGCAGCAGGTGAGAGGAGTACACAATCCGCGAGGCAACAAGTATACATAAAATTTTTATGTTTATAAATTGTTTTAGTGAGTATTTTGGTTTCGTTAGGTAATTTTTAGTATGTTTTTTATGCAGGGTTCTGTCAGAGGCACCTCCCTCACAGTAGATATTACCGGACCTGCCTCAAGGTGGCAGGTATACATTGATATTGCCATTGTAAAAATTTAATATGTATAAACATATCTGTTGTTATGTTTTTTCAATAGTATATTTGGTTCGTTTATATAATCTTATCTATTTTTAATGCAGAGTGTTGATCGAGGAAGCCACTCGACAGTTGATTAGACGATTGCAGCCTCAGGGAAACAGGTAAATATGAATGTAATTCTACACTTTAAATACTTTAAAATTGTACACATGTATAACGTGTAGCATAATGTATTTTTTTGTTTTTATGTTTTCCTTCATTATGATAATGTTGTCTACTTTTTTTGTAGGTGGATGATCGGAGAAAGTCCCCAACTATTGATCAGATGACTGCATCCTTGGGGAAACAGGTAAACCTGAATGTAATTCTACATTTTAAATACTTCAAAATTGTAGACATATAAAACATGTAGCATAACGTTTATTTTGTTATGTATTTTTTCATTTTTACGATTGCGTTCATTATGATAATGTTATATATTTTTTGTGTAGGTGGATGATCGAGGAAAGTCCCCAACTATTGATCAGTCCACACAATCGTCTAGGCATCACGTAAACCTAGATGTAATTGTAGGAATCTATCACGATAGACAATTTTTGTTAGTATAATGTTTTTCGCAGACTATTGATTCAACAACTAAGCAATGTTTTATATATTTCTGTTGCAGACAAATGATTCGGTTTATGAAAGAGAAACTCAATAGTCTTTAGATTTTAATGTCTACTAGTTGTTGAAAAATGCCGACATTCGTTCTTCTATAGACATGATGAAGTTACTACAGAAGACCTTGAAAAAACAACATGAGGAAATGCTTCATCTGGCATTGAGAATTCCATAGATAGACGAGATCAAAGCAAAGGTTCAATTGTTGATCCAGAGATGCGAGGCCTCGAAATTAAGTTGCGGAATCATAATTTAAATTCATTTAAAACTTTATAATTTTTAATTTTATATCATAGTGAGCTTATGACACAATGGTTTGTATTTACAGGGAATTTTATGACCACACACTAGTGGTAAAGGAGGTGTTGGTCCCAATGAGCAAACCACTCCATGTACACCATATACTGCACCCTTTTGTCCACTAAATAGTCGGCAACACACTCTGTGACACCCTTGAGGCAAGCAGAGAGTGCTGACCGACGCACAACAGATCATGCAGAAGAAGGGGTGGAGGTATGGTTTGATACTAATGTTGATGGTGAAGCATCATTTCCTGGATCTTCTCATGTCACTAGAACGAGTTCAATAGTGACAACATTTTTGGTGAACGAGGAACTCGTTTCAATAAAGATAGAGAATATTTCGGGTAATTATAGATTGTTCAATTCAGTTTTTATAATTTGTTTCTAATATACCGATAATTTTTTTGATGTTGAGTAATGATGGAATGATTGTTTTGCATGAGATGATGTATTTTATAAAAATCTATATGATTTGTCCTTGGACATCTTTAGTCCCACCATCCACACAAGGTGGGACAACCAACCAAAAGCTTTAAAGGATGAGTTGACTAATCGGTTGGTTGGTATGTTCGACAAAGATACATTCGATACAACGAAGGTCCTAAATAAGGTTGGACAACATCTAAAGGTTGTCCGAGACTAATATAGGGTTCACCTAGAAAAGAAACCTAGGTATAAGTTCCCTTTGATGATTCCGTCAAGCAAGTGGAAATCCCTAGTGGAATATAGAAAAGAGAAGGGTCTGAGAAAAACAGCAAAGATACCACCAGGCACAGGGAGGTATGCAATACATTCCACAATGTAATGGTAAGCCTTATTATTATTATTAATATTTTTATTGAATTTGGAACATTGAATAACGTAATTCAACACTTGATTAGGTTGTCAAACACATCAAAATACACCAAGGAAAGCCTGGAAAAAAATGGTCAACAGAAGCTTAGGCTTGGTGGTTAATTGAATTTGGCAGCACGATTTGTAAGTATCAAAAACCCGGTACTGCATCCAAATAATATATAGAAAATTATTTCCATTTTATTCTAGCACAAAATGTAAAATTAATGAAGTTATGCAAATATGCATGCCGACCGATTCAAAGAAGTTCCCACTCAAGAAGACTTGAAGCTTGGCTTCCAACACGGCTTTGAAGCTATTTTTGAACGTCAAAAAATATTTTATGGGAATACACAGTCTTCTGGTGATATTTCTGGTGCACAGGTATATAAACACTATATAGTCTAATGAAAATTTATTAATTCTCAAGCAATTTATTTATTATAAAAGATTAACATAAACTATTTATTATGTTTTGAGCAGGATAGTAATGATCCCATTAATGTCGAGGATGTACACCAACCAGTCGAAGATCGTGCTTCGATTCCTGGTAATGAATTTATTAATATGCTATTTTTTGTATAGATAATTGTAGATGATGAACATTATTTGTAATTCTCCATAATTCAACTGTAGAGCATGTAGATGCAGGTAGCAATGAACAGGTTGAGCCTGGACAAGATAATTATAAACATGATGTGCCCACGCTAGGTAAAAAAGCACAATTGTAATGATTTTTAAATGAATTACTTGTAATTATAAAAACAAAAATAAATTAATGAAACATTTTCACATTATTTCAGCAATTTCGAGCCCCTTGCCACAAGTTCAACATGGCGAGCAATCTACTAGGGAGACCGATCAACGAATTTTGAAAGATGCGCTTCTTGCTAATTATGTAAAGAGATGAAAAGTTAAAAAAAAGTGACGGAGGGAATTTTGGGTAATTCTTTTTTATAACACAATGTAGTGCATGGTTTTTTTCGTTATTTAATGATTGAATGGTAAAATGAATGCTTTAATGAGTTGTTTACTGAATGGTTTTATCGGCTATTGACTAAATGAATGGTTTAATGATTTTTTTCCAGTTATTGAATGAATGAATGGTTTAAAGAAATATTTTTTCAGCTATTGAATGAATTAATTTGCACTAAATTTTTTTTTGCAAGTAGATGCATTGGGTTTGGGGAATTGAGAGTGATGTGAGGGGGTGGGAGGGGCCATAATAGCTTCCACCTTCACATGGTTGGTCTTGTTTAGTAGACAATATTAAATTATTCTTGAAACATAGAGGAGCTCAATGAATGGTAAGGAAGTATACATTAAAAACAGTTATTTCTATAATTGTAGTGTTTACATTTTACTATTGCTATTTGAATCATCCATTGGAACTTGTTACAGATAGCGTTGGGAAACATTTTCATAGTTCATAGGAAAAAATGGCGTTTTGATGTGATCGATGGCCTTATATACATAGCGTTGTAGTTATCCATGTTTCCTTAGGTGATCTCTTACTACCAATTATTTTACTTGAATATTCTTGTAATTTACATTGTTAAATTAAAAAAAATCATCAACAGTAAAATGTTCATTAATATTGTTCTTTCTAATCATTAAGACAAACTACTCAAACTGTATTTATTTAGCTTTGTTATTTTCATAAACAGGCAAATATTTATTTAATGGTTCCTAACATGAGATTATTGCAACAAGAAAATATTTGTAGTATGTTGAATGATGTTTTGAAATGTAAATTAAAAGAAGACAATGCAAAGCTCCACAAATCAAGGTAAGTTGTAACAAAAAAAATTATAAATAGTATCGACAACATATTCCTAATTCTCATACATATTTTGCTTCAGTTAATTTGATTTGTATTCCATACTTGCTAATTTTCTACCATTATTTGTTCCCTATAGTTTTAACTTGCTTGAATTGATAATAGAATATATCAAATATGCTTAGAAATGATCAAATATGCTTACAAGTCCAAAAACATGGACAACATATTTTGTTTCCTGAAAATGTTAGGTTCCTTGTTGTCAGTTTTAAATGGTTTTCTTTGTAACACAATCGTTGTCAAAATAATAGATACGTTTTTCACATCTTATTAGATTGAAGATACAAACCTAGGGTTTCCCAAGATCTCTATATATGGTCGAAAGTGACCATGAAAAAGAGATGTGAATTTTCCTTGATCTATATAGCCAGGGGATGTAAAGTCACTTTATGAATTTTTTTATTGTTCTTAATCCACGTAATCACCAACATGGAATCTCCATAGACCTAAAGTCAATGAATACCTTTCACAAGTGAGAGAGATATTCTCACAACAAAACCTCTCTCTTGGTCACTAGGGATAGAGATCTTGGTCCATTCAGTATTTGTTATAATCATGCTTGGTTCACTTTATCAAACACTCATAGTCCTATAAATATTGCTCATGGTCCACCCATATCCATTCATCTATGTCCTAAATTTGGGAATAGAAGATAAATGTATTAAAACTTGGGCCAAGATACATTCTATAGATCCCTCAAAGGAAACAAAACACAACGAGAAGATTCTTAAACAATACTAAAACGAAGAAGTATGGATATGGGGGGAAGTAAGGAACAAAACAAGTAGCAATTATAACTTGATCAAATCATACAATCCAAAGGAGGAGGTTAAATCCAATAAACCTATAGCTTAAGGCAAGTAGTAAGAACATTAATTTTTTCATAGTTGAGCCAACTTTAGATTAATATGGAACCATATCTCAAAATTTTCACTTCTAAATGGAACAAAAAAATAAATATTTAGTAACAAAGAATGTTTCATATAACCCTCATCAAGCATTTCTTTTTACATAAAGGGTGGCAAACATTTAGATTTTCCAAGTATTGGCCTTAGATTTGGCCATATTGGTTGTTTTCCTAACCAAACATATTGAACCAAGTATGTCGAGGTAAAAAAATGTGTGTCACATAATTTACATTAAATGACATATCCTCCATACTAGGTTATAAAGAACCTCATTACTCTATGGATTTATATGTGTAAATTGATTTTTCTATTTACAGTGTTATATAAATGAACATGGTTATGTACACAAATTAGTAAATTTTCTTTTCTTATTCTCTGAAAGTGGTTTAAAATTTATTGCACCACCTTTATTTATTCTTAGTGCATCCCTACACTTTGGATTATACCTTTTACATTATGCTCTAATTTTACTAACATTGTACTACTTTGTTTAGATTTGTATCATGTTTTAAAAATATATTTTTGTTTGGTTGAAAGTAATGTAGTGACAATTTTCTTTTGGTTTCCCAAGTTTTGTAAGACTACAAAAATAAAACAAAAAATAGAAATGTAAAAATATCATAAAACATTATGTAGCATTTTGCAATAGCCTGTTAGGTTGTATCATCTCCTCACTTATCATGTTGATTATCCAAAATATATGCTTTTTTCATGTCTAGTGGTATTTCTAGAAACGCCATTTATTTAAGAAGTTATCTTTTAGATTTCCATGCATATTAATGGTGCCTTTTTCTATCTGTTGGTTTACCATCATTTATCATTCATTAGTATACATGAATATTAATTGGAACTTCCTTTCACTGTGATCTCATTCATTCATTCCTTCATTATGTTTTATTGAAAACAAATAAACCTCCTTGTGTGTTTGAATAGAATCATTTCTTCTTGTATTATTGATATTCGATGTTTTAGTAATGTTGGTATGGATTTTCCACCATGAGAGTTTGATGAGGGTTTTAGAGGCACAACAACCATGTCACCACCTCCACGGGGTATCTTTTGAAGGTTTAAATTTAAGCCATTTCCATGGGGAAACTTCTAAAAGCTTTACATCATAAATTTACCTTTCCTCTCCCACGGAGATGACTCAAGTACTTAACAGTGCCAATGTAGTTTTTCCAATTTCTATTTCAAAGGAATGATGACCATGGAAACATATTTATATGTTAATGTTTTCCATTTTTTTTATTTCTCGGTCCAAGTGGTATTCTTTCCCTCTTACTAAAAATACATACTTTTTGTGTTATAATTTTATGGCAATTTAAGGTCATTTCTTGCACACAATCTTGTGGTGGAATTTTTTGGATGATGTTGGTGAAATGTTTTACAAGCCTAAATGTGATGTCATAGTGATATTTTCTGGCCAAAATAGGAAAGAAAAAATCATACAAAATGGAAATTACTTGCATTGGAAAGATGCACATTCTGGAGAAAGAAGCATGAAATTACATGGACATGTTTTCCTAGGACAAGGAGGTAGGTTTAACCAAGGCCATTATACCCATATGAGGAACATTTCTTAGTGTCAATTCATGCTAACTTGTATAAATTTGGGAATTCTAACTTTTAATGTGATTTTGAAATTTCACTTCTCGCCAAAGGTTTCCCATATTCAATTCTTATGAATATTCAACATTCGGATGATCTTGAATATAAATTGTAGTATAAACCTATGGACGATATTTCAATTTACATCAACCCCAATCCAATAGGAATTGCAAGAGTAAGGATATGAAATGTATGCCAACAAGTTTCAGCTATTTTAGGCACACTTTTCTAAAGATAAACCATATTTTAAATCACTTTAATTGTTGTATATTTACAATATTAAGTATGCCTTATTATCTTTAAGGTGTTTGTCAAATCACTCAACAATTTCAACCCTTAATATGTCAAATTAGCATGAACAATAAGTTTTGAAAATTACTTAATCAAGAATACAATGAAAGATGAAAATCAAATATGCAATTACATTGGTATTGGATAAATGAAAACTTCATATACTTGTTTTTCATAATTAAGTACATGTACATGCCACAACTTTATCACAAAGATGGTACAATTTTTCAACCTCTCCAAAACCCTCGCTAGGGAAATCATGAAAACCCTGCCACCACCAAAAATATCCAACTAGAAAGCACCAACATTAACAAGTCCTCCTTGGTTACAACAACAATATTGTGTCACAAAATCTCTCCACATTATCATGGTTGTCTTCCTCAAGGTTTTCACACCCTAGCCATGTTAAATCGTATATGTATGTGGAAATAAAAATATAGTGTTGGCCTCCAAATATACTTTCATGTCCTAGGGTTTGAATCCTCAAACCCTAATTCTTCCGCTCTTACATCATCATAAGCATCAAGAATACAATAACTCTATGATATTTACCTAGCCTTACATACCATAAGAATAAAGATACAAAAACATACAAGGTGTTAAATCTACTCTCCATGTCTTTTACTAGGGTAGAAACCTTAGCGTTACAACAAGAGACATAATAACCATCATCGACAATGGTGTATTCTTCTCTAGGGTTTATATGTATAACACAAACCTTAGTCCTCACAAAAAAATCCTAACATCACACATGAGCAAGCTCTCCAAGAACATCTAATATATTTATCATCCCTTTTCTTCTCCTAAGGTTTCCACATGAACCCTAAGTCTCCAAGACAAGTACCGTGAAGGGTAAAAATGATGAATGAATATGAGAAATTTCTCCTCCATTATATATGCATGTAGTTGAGGGAGGATAATATAAAATAAGGACAAGTTTTCCTACAAGTAACCAACATGGACAACCCACATGGAGCACTCTACAATCCAAGGATGTGGATGTCAAACTAGGGTTTTGTCCAACCCCGAAAGTGAGATTCCCTCCAAGTCAAGATCTTGGGATCAATTACCCTCCTCCAAGAAGGTTTGGTCTCCAATATGGTGATAGTCCTGCACTCCCTCTTCCATGGTGTCTTGGTGTCCAAGTTCCCTTGTGTAAGTTGTTGCTCTAATTGTGTGTCCAATGCCCTCTCATATACCCAATGCTACTTTGATATGTACCAATGTGGTCAGTAAGCTCCCATTCTCCTCCTCAATATATGTGCTTGGGTCCATCACCAACCTCAATGAATTATGCTTCTTAACGCAAGAATTCTCAAGTGTCCAACATCCAAGCTACATATGACATGCTTTGAATATCTAAGGGTTAAGTCCCCTTCTTCAAGTACACAATGTTCTTCCTCCTAGGTAGGAACCTCCATTGATTGAGCAACCAACATCCCCATTGTATTCACCTAATGGGTTAGTCAATATGTTGATCCAAATAACAACCTTTACAAGTAAGGGTGCTTTACCAGAAATCTAACCAAGGTCAAGAATCCATCCAAACTAAGCCATCGATGTGTCCATAAAGCATCATCAAAGGGCTAGGATGGCAACACTCTCTTGGAAAGGTAAATTTTTTTTTAGAATAACCTAAATGCTAAGAAACTCATGTAGTTTGTAGATGGAGAAATTCAGCCATGGAGAGAATGATTTTTTAGGAGGTATTATAGAATTTATACAAAACATAATAATTTGAGTTTTTATCCATGAGAGAACAATTTTTTTTGGCATAAGTAAGAGTTTTCAAATAGGTGGTTTTGAGCTCATGGTCTTAGGCATAGATCCTTTTTTTTGGAAAGACAAACATAAATGGCATGTATGTAAAATAAATGATGATTTTTTTTATTAAAAATATATTTATTTTATTAAAAATATGGTCAAATCTAATGCCAAATCTAAGGACATACTTCACTAGATGATACCTTTGACTCATGCTTTCTTAGAGAAGGATACCAACTATTTTGATGTATACCACCATATAAGACAAGGACTATCTTATGTTATCACAAATAGGAATAACAACTTTAAAACAGTTTACCCTTGATTCTAGAGGGATGAACAAAATACAGAGAGAAGAACAAAATACAGATCCATACTCCAAGGTCACAACACTTTCTTGGAGGTCGGAGCTATGCATAAAAATTGTTTTTGATTATCAAGATGGATATTGACTAGTTATAGTTCGATAAGTTCCAAATGCATAGGTGAAGGCGAATATCTAATATATTTTGATCCAAACAAATCCAATTTACTAAGAAATAGTCGTAGTAGTTTCATCAACAAAGAAAACAACATTAATTCACTACATCGCTACTTTTTACCTGTATGTGTTTTTCTTTTCTATTTATCATTTTGATTTGTGTCAGGAAAGCTATTTTTTCTTTGTTTCTTGATATTAAAGCTCTGATTTTGTATTTTTTCTTATGCAGGCATATGTGTACCATTACAAGAATAAGTGACCTTTATCCTATTAAATGGCCAAAATCATAGTGGCGTAATATCCAAGTATTCATTATTGGAAATATATACTTAATTTTCTGTCAAAATTCTAAAATAAGGGTTCTCGAAGCTGATATGTTACTAAAATTTTTAGCTCTTCATGTATGAGGGTCTTGTCATCTTATTTAATGTGTTTTTGTTTATTTTCCAAGCATGTTGGGTGGTATGGATCAAGTGCTGGTGAAAGGCAGAATCAAGTTTCTATTTGGGATATTGAGCCTGTTTCCACTGCATTTTTCATTTGTCCTCCACCCTTTTTCAAGCCCAAGCACCCACAACAGCCTAGGATGCTAGGTAAATTACATGCATCCACTTTAATCAATATTGAAATTTCTAGATAGAAAATTTGAGGCATTCTTGTATCATTTATAAAATCATTATCGTATGGTCCTTTTGTCATTGATGTTATATGTTATATCTTCAAAAATTGTTGCAACGTTTTTTGTTCCCTGTTTCCTTCAATGTACTTGTGAGTATCTAGCTGAAGATGATATCATGCTGATTTGTTTGACATATTAATGCCATATGAGTTAGTATGTATAATGTGCATTGTCTTTGAGAAAACATAAAAAAATTATTATATGTTGTTTCTTTGACTCTTTTTGCTTCTGCTCATTTAGCTAGTATTTGAAACTTGAGAGATTTAGGTGGCTCCCCAATGAAGTGATGGTCCTCAAATAGGCCTACAAATAGGCACATGTTATGATGGCCCTCTTCCTAGATCCTTTCCATGGTAAGAAATTCCTCTTGCGAGTCACCAAATGGGAAACTCATGCATGACATGAATACACATTGCTCAATACCATGAAGCACATGAGTTGGGTATGCTTCATTCCCATTATCTACCACTCCATTGTATTTCTATGAAACTTGGGACAATTTTAGCATTTTTACAACATGTAATTATTCACGAATGGAAATAGGGGTCTCAAATGCATTAGCCTAGATAAAACCCACATCACGCAAAGGCTTATCAAGCTCACCAATATGTTCTTTAGAGTCTCTAAGGTATTCCATCTGAAAAAACTCATGGTTTCCCATACTTATATACTTGGAATTTAATTATGTCCATTGTTTGGCCATTCTATCTCACATAGAACAAGATATACTGGATTGATTGTTTACATTGTTTGATTCAGGTCAGCTAAGAAACAAGGAAATGGCATCAGTGGAAACCATGCAAGAGAAATCAAACATGATTGGAATGGCCAGCCTTCCTCAGAAAAGGGGACGAGAAGATGAAATTGGTGTTGGATTAATAGATAAGAAATGGCCAGGATGGCCTGGGGATAACGTATTTCAGTTGCTTGTTCCTGTTCAAAAGGTTGGTGGAATTATTGGTCACAAGGGAGAATTTATGAAAAAGATGTGTGAAGAGACCAGATCACGCATTAAGATTCTAGAAGGAATTCAAGGCACTCCTGAATGCACTGTAAGCTTTATTTGAATCCTTGATGTTTGGTCTTCTTGTTAAATTGTGTTCTTTATTTTCTAAAATAAATGGAATACTTTATCAAAACTTCCATATAAGAACTGTTCAGGTCTAGATGCAGATCATCTAGTATTTCCAAGTAATGGGAACTACCAAATTGATGCTAAATCAAAGTTTATATTTGACGAACCTATCCATTATCCTACAAAGAGTATCATAGAGGTGTTATTTGTTCCAATCAAGGGAATTTGAGTTTTCCATTGCATCAGATGTTTTCAAAATCCTTAGATCTTTTATTGCTAAACCTTGGAGGTGTTTCCTACAATACTCTGTGTTTTTTCAAAAAAGAAGTTTCCAAGCATTTATCCTATTGTGGCTGGCATATGATAACAATATGATTTTTGTACATTCTTGCATATATGTGTTGTTTTTGTATTTCAACAATGAGGGTTTGTATCTTTACATAGATTGTTGGCTTCAAAATTCTGCACGTTCTTGGGTTTTTTGCTTTTCTAATTCTATGATTCAAAATATTTTATTCTGATTTCACCTTAAATAACTTCATTAATATCTCTTGTCAAAGGTTATAGTTTCAGTAAAAGAAGAACCAGAAGTACCAATTTCTCCAGCTATGGATGGGATACTCAAGGTTCATAAGCGAATTATAGAAGGAGGTCCAAATGGCATAGGGGAATTGTGTCTAGCTCAGGAAGGTGGTAGTGGAATGATTTCAACTTGGTTGCTTGTGGCTGACACACAGGATGGTAGTTTAATTAGAAGGCAGGGAGAAACAATAAAAGAAATTCAAGAAGGTTCAAGTGCTATTGTTCGTGTTCTAGGACCAAGTGCTAGAAAAATCCCATTTTAATTTTTTTTTGTCATGCAAGTGAAGTTATGAATGGATATATTACAAGCTATATATATATATTGTCATGTCTTGGATATATACTGCAAACATTTCACTAACTGTCCTAATAAATTCTATGGTATAAGGTGTTTTTAGATTAGTGCTTCTTAGTGTTACATAGGGATGTGTCCCCAAGGGTAGGGGACGTGCTTCCCACACTCACGGCATGGGGATACACCAAGGGGGATGTACCCCACCTTCCATTTTGAGGGGAATTCCTCCTTCAAAAACATAAATATTCCTACCTAAAAATCCTTGCTCTTGCATCTGTTTTGACCAATTTTGACAATGTATAAATTATAAATTTTAACATAATGTTTAATCCTTTTAGCCTCTTGTGAGTTCTATGCTACTACCCATCATTCAACTGTACTATCACCATGATATTTCTAAGTTTATACTATGTCAAGGGTCTTGTGTAGTTGTGGTGTCATGAAAGAGACTATGGCTAAGTGAGTTCTATGCATTGTCTTTTAACTTGTGTGAGCAATGAGGCTATGTGGGCATGGTAGTGTGAGGGAGACCATGGGAGGGAGAATTGAGACCTTCTTCCTGTGAGTTTGCAGAAGATGAAGAGGATGGGGAAGAGTATGGGGAATATCAGGCATTCATCTGAAACTTTGTTAAGTTGAAACTTGAATTTTTTTTTATTAAGGTGCTTTCTCTTGAAGCATGAAATTAGGAAACTTCCAACAAAGAAATAATTTGTTTATTTATGTTTGCTTGTGATAGAAAATGGTAATTTGTATGATAGTGAAGGATATAATGGCTACTATACTATTGGGGGAATGGTGGGGAGTACTACAATGGAGGGGATGGTATGTTGGTTGGGTTCGTGCTTGTGGTAGATAGTGTGGGGTATTTCATTGGTGTGGAAGAGGAAAGGGAAGACATAGTAGAAGAAGAGGAGGAGGGTAGGGGAGTAGCAACATATGAGGTTGCAGGCTAATTTATAAATTCATGTATCAAGGTTATCCCATTTAAGAGCATAACATATAGTTTGAAGGACCCCCTCTTCCAAATCAAAATGGAAAGGCTTAGGTTTTTTTATTAATTTATAGTTGATTGTTGATTTTTTGACAACTAAGGAGTGGCAGCTGTTGTTGGATATCCTTCCAATCTGATGATGCTGCTACAGTTCTGACATCTAGTGTCCATCGGATATCCGACTCCAAGCATTGATATCTGACGTCCATGCCATACATCCGATGGATTACATCCAACAACAATTTCATATGGGATGTCACAAATTTGACGAATATCTGTCACACATTCCACAAAAAATGGATGTAAGGACTTCCCCGATTTAAGATGATATGTTGTTAACATTCCGACGGGGTTCGGATTGGAGTCAGAAAACAGACAACTAGAGCCATCGAAAATTCAAAAACATAGTGTTGTAAGACTTCTCCAAATCAGGTTGATACTCTGTCGATTTCGACAGCATTCGAAATGGGGTTGAATAACCGACGAATTCCCACCGACGACAAAAAAAAATGTTGTTGTCGAACAATAGACACGTGTCTGTCAAAATTCAAATGTTACATCTCTCGGATCGCAGGCTAAAATTTTTTGTGGATGTGATTTGAAGTATAGTAATAACCATAGATAATAAAACAAACAACAACTTTGGCTTCTCTCCTTAAAAGGACTACATGTGAATCATTGGAACAAAGTAAAGTAGAATAATAATTAATATTAACCCAAATATGCAATAAACATAACAAGGAAATTGCTCAATTGAGCATATATTTCTAGTACAAAAGAGTGAACTACAAAGAATGACCCAATGAAAGTGATAAGGACATTACTCTAGATTACAATGTGAGGATATTAATATAAAGCTTGGTCTCATTAAGTGATTATTTACATGTGAAAATAAATATTTTTACAAACCAAGTGATATAGTTGTCATTAATGTATAAAATTGACTTAGAGGAATCCAAACAAGGCAACAAAAATATGAGAAAACTTGAGATTATTAGAGTTTAGATGGCTAGGAAAAACACAATTTGCTATTTTTAATCTCTTGATATAAAATTACAATATTGCAGCTTTCTTAGAGAAGCATTGCACAACTGATCTACAACACCACCACATTCATTTATTGTCACTTACCCCATCCCCGTTCCTAGCAGTATCAATGCATAATAAAAAATCAACAATGATGCCAAGGAATTCTTCCATTAATAGTTGAAAGACGACAACAATAACTTCACAATAGACCACCCAAATTGAAAAGAACATGTAATTACTTATACACATTGAGATAACTCCTAACCTGTAGTCTTTTCCAAGTCCTTTCATTTCATGTAGTAAAGTTGCCACATAATGAACTCGTAGACACCAAGATACCAAACATGAAATGAAAATAAAAAGTCCTAAAATATACCCTTGTTATATTAAACATACCTCTTCATATCAAGCTATGAGTCCCCAATCAATTTCTAAGATTTTTTTCAGACTTCAAGCATGATTCTTTCAAACAAAAAAATTCACTCATATTCCGTCCACTATTAAAAACAACATAGATCTTATAAACATAACTAAAAGTGGAAACATTTCCTAAACTTTTGATAAATCAAGCTAGTGAAGTAAAAACAGTTTCTCTAACATTCCATATATGGTACATTTCTAGGGCGACAAAGGTTAGAATGAATTCTTGAATCTTCAAAAGTCTACACACAACCACATGAATAATTAGTCTAGTAAGGTTAATTTATGACAAAGAATTAATACAAGTCATTGTACATAGTTCAAACATCAACCAAAAGAATAACAATAAACAAAATAATATCCCTTATTCTAAAATAAAAAACTTAATAGTTCCTTTTGAATTGTAAAAAAAATTATTCATACTTTGACTAAGGGCGACAACTTGTCCATTAAAATTTACTTTTTCAGGTTCCAATTCCAGTTTCTAGCTACAATATAAGAATTGCGAATAAAATGCCCAACTTAGAATTTTATGGGATAAATTAATCATGCGTGTTTTGATCAGCTAGAAGTGTTCTTCAACAAATAAATTTGATTGACTAATATTTCACACGTTCTACCTCATTTATCTCAAACAGGTCAATACCATCAATTTTTAGCCCAACTTCTTTCACTGTAGCTGGGATCGCAACAACCAGGTCAATTCCCCTAACAACTAGGTTAACCCAACATTACTAAAACTCCTATTGCAAGGGTTAATGCAAAAAAATCAATTTCAGTAAAATTAGAAAGAAATAGTTTTATTCTAGAAAAAAGAGAAACACATTCAAGTTCAAACCTGAATACACCCAAAATAGGCAAACCCTTCTACATAGCCATTGCCCTCTTCATCAACAACACAACACCAACTCCATCACCTACTTGGATTGAATTTCCTATCTAATATTGCATAAACACTTTTACATACAGATACAAACTAGATATTTAACATCCCTTAATTACACCATAAGGCGTTTTTCTCTCTGACGTTCAGTTTTCGACCACTGTAGCATCGTCGTTCCTTTGCCCAACCAACTTTCGCCAAGTTCCTGGTGTGGTGTTCCAACCAACGTTTTCCACGTGCCTGCTATGTTTGTTGTTGAGATGTTGCATGTTCAATAAGTTTATATGTTCTGCGGGAGGTGGCGGTGGTGGCCGAGGGAAGGCGAAGTTTACTAAGTCTGTTTCAAGGTCTCGGAAGGTTGGTCCGCAATTCTCGGTTGGAAGGATTGCCCACTTCCTAGGCAAAAGTTATCCATTGACCTGCAGAGCATTTAATGTGGCTGTAGCAGGCTTGATGACAGTTGGATTTCGAACAGCTCAAGATCCAACGATCATCAAGCTTACTGCAATGGCATTAAATGCTCTGCAGCTCAATGGATAGCTCTTGCCCACTTCCTAAAGGTGGGAAAATATGCGGAACGCGTTGGTGTGGGGGATACAATTTATCTGGCTTCGGTTTTGGAATATCTGGGGAGCATAGGTGAGTAGGAACTCTAAACTAGGGTATCTGGGTATCTGTTATTCTTTTTCCCAAATGGGATTTTTTTGGGTTTAATGAGTTATTTAATTGCTCGGTTCTCCGCTTTGTTGATGATTGGTGTGTTTCTTTAATTCAGTCATTTGTAGATTCATTTGAGTTTCTGCATTGTTTGCTAACTGACTTGAATCCCTAAAATGGAAAACCAATATTACCTCAGAGAAATTCAATATTGATGGTTCTGAATGCCCATTTTTTGCATTCTGTTTTTAAAGTTCCTGCTGATAAGGTAATATTCTCTGAGGTAGCTTGTTTGATTACTCAATGGATAGATTTTGGACAAGTTCTGTATCGTGCTTTTATTTTTCATTTTCCTGTCCCGCCCGCTTTAATTGTAATGTGACCGACGCCATGGCGAAGAGCATGCAAATACGTAGAAGGTATGTGGAAGCGTAGTGAGTCGTAGCCCTGTTCATGTGACCTGTGATCCTCGCTGCCCTTTCTGTTTACTTCATCAACCCGACAGAGCAATGTCGGCTCTCATGTAATGGAGAATATTATAGCTGGCGAGATCTTAAAGGTTGTATCTACTATATGTATATATCTTTAAAGCGTCCCCTTCTAGACGAAGTTTTGCTGAAATGCGTTGTTAAGTTGAATATTTGCCGATAAAATGTATATATTCTATCGTGGTTGAACAGATCTTGATGTTTTGGTAGCCAAAGGTGTCGGCATATTGTGCTTTGACAGGGATGAGGTTAGCGAAGGATATCACCATGGCCTTGTTCCCAAAGTTTTGTCGTGGCGGAGTCTGTAACAGGTAAGATAAACATGGCTTTATCCGCATTTTGTTTTGAAAATTTTGACCTAAAAAGCGTCGAGTAACCAGGGATTAGGATGATTAAAACGAGACAGTCTCAGTAATTTTTCTTTGCTTCATATATATGAGTGGGCTTAATGGTTAAGACCATGTGTTTCCTCTTAAGAAGTTACAGGTTCAAATCTAGAGGGGTAGTCTATGTACACCTCTGTAGACTTTAGCAGTTAAATCGTTAACCCTCCGTAGAGGGGTCCCTTATCCCCAAAAACAAGGGGTCCTTAAAAATAGATTATATTATTATATTGTTTTTTGAAAAATATCCAATGTAAAACAAATCTCATATGCTATATAAAGGCTTGAAATATATAATTTAATTAGAAATATGTTTTTTATTGTATTAAAGATATAACTTATTTAGGGAAAAAATCCCATATGCTATATACTATCTTAAAGTTATACAATCTTTCTTCTAAAGAAAAATGTCTGGTATATTACATTATTGCTTTGAGAAAAATGCTTCTTATTGCATTATTGTGTTAAAAATCTAACTTATTTAGATTTATTTCATATATTATATTATTGCTTCAAAGATATACAGTCTTTCTTATATTACATTATTGTTTAAAAATATAATTTTATTTAGAAAAGTAATTTATATATATGACAGTATTGGTTAAAAAAATATACACAAATATGCATTTTTTTTCAAAACGCCTCATAAATTACATTGTTAGTTCGCAGATATACATTGTTTCTCATAAATTATATTGTTAGTTGGCAAATATACATTGTTTTTTTAAATTGTCAAGTATATTAAGTTATTTGTTTTAAATATTAAAAGTGCCTCAGATATCGTATCACTGCATCAAACATTTACACATTTTGTTTTTTTTTTGAAAATATACAGATTTTTTTTTCTTTTTCTAGCATATATATTCTTCAAAATATTTAATTGGGAAAATCCTCCAAGCGAATTTGAACTCGACCTATTTGGCCATAATTCCTTTAAAGATATAATTTTATTTAAATGCCTCATATATTGTAATAATGCCTTGAATTTGAAGTCTAGGGTCTTTCACGGGCTGCTTGGATTTGGGAAGACTATTTGTTATTTTCTCCTTGTGCAATATTTTGGGCTGAAACCTCCTTATTATGCGAAATCATTAGTTGTTTTTTTAGGTCTATTTCCCCACTGGGTTGTGCTATTACTCCCGGGCCTATCTTAGTGATTCGAAACCTTCTAAACATGGAGATTTGTTCTCCCATATTTTATTTTTAATTATTATACTAAAGTTAAGAACAATAAAATCCTTAGGCAGTTGAGGTTTTTTTATTATCTATTTTTGTTGTAAAATTGTAATACTTGGATTATTAGCTCTCCTTTGATTTTAAGGAGGAAAATAAAGTGCTCTTCAGAGTGATTGATTGGATGGAAGAGGTGGCTATGCACTTCTACATCTACCATGAGTGTTGAAAGTGAACGTTATTCCTTTTTCTAGGGTTTACCCTTTGCACTTTTCATTCATTTTCACTTGTCAATTTTTTTCCCTTTCGTTTATCCTGCCCCACACTTTCACTTGTATTTATTCATTTTATCTAGTTGGTTCGTTGATCCATTCTCTTAATAACTCGCAGACATTTACATTTGTCTTATCTTATTTACCAACCTGTGTGGGGTTTATGAAGAAGGGATAATTGTATCAATGAATTTTGTTTATCTCATCCACCAGGACAAAGCAAGCCATTGAAATTTGTTTATTTCATCCAGCAGGACAAAGTAGGCCAGTGAAATTTGGTTTTTTCCTAGTTATTACCCTCAACTGAGTATGCCAGTGAAAATGTGTTTATGTTTTTCTCTTATCAGGACTAGTTGGGTCAGGACTGTGAATTCTTTTGCCTCATTACGATTAACTAGGTTTGAGAAAAGTTTACACCCGCTGGAATAAGTCATGACATGTTTTAAAATGAGTTTGTGTTCCTTCCTTACGTTATTGTTTCCTTTTTTGTTACTATCTTCACCATGACTAACTCGGTGGTTGGTGAAAAAGGTTTTATTGTTTTGCCTCATCAAAAGTTTTCCTGGATAAGTAATGATATGTTTGAAAATTGGCTTTTTCTTGAGTCATGATATGTTTGAAGATTGCTTTTGTTAAGTCATGATATGTTTGGAAATGGTTTTTTTGTCAAGTTATGATTGTTGTTACCCTCATTAAGATAAGGGATGACTTGTTTGTGCATTGTGGGTTTTGCTTTTAATATTATCCAACCAGGTTTCATGAAAATGGGTTTTTGTTAATTTATGATTGTTGTTATTGTCATCAAGATATGTAATGACATGTTTGTGCACTGTGGGTTTTGTTATTAATATTATCCCACCAGATTGCTTGAAAAACGGTTTTCTTATTGTCTTCACTAAAATATGTGAATACATGTTTGTGCCGAATGATTTTTAGAGAAGATATGTATGTTCCTCATGAGTTTTTTCTTATTTCCATATCAAAATAATAACATGTTTTAGCCTTGTGAGTTCTATCTTGTTATTGTCCCACCAAGATCATTGATATATTTGCTTTATGGATTCGTAACATGCTTGTACCTTGTGAGTTCTTGTTATTGTCTCCTAAGTGATGACCTGTTTACCCATTATGGGTCACCACTTCTTCCATCGATCTATTATTTGGTAATCTTTGGTTATCAACTAATTTCATTTTATCTTACTTCAATCTGGGTGGGGTTCGCCATCAAGGTTAACTGGGTCATGTGCGGGTGTTTTGTCCACAAATTGATCTTCAGTTAAAAGCTGCAAGAACAAGAAGTAGCCACACTCTGACTACCGTGTTGAATGATGTTATGGCAAGCATTCCTTCACCCTTCTCAACAGCTTTAACGAAGTCGTAGCCGAGGTCTGCATGTTCCTGGATGTTTTCTTTACCTTGGATATGCATATTAGAGTGATTTGTTGGCCTCTATTCTTGCCAAGTTCTGAAAATATTTGTGGTTTTAGAGGGGAATTCAAATCAAGTACGATTAGATATAAGCCTTGGGGGAGATGTGTTCAATCTGATAGCGCGGAATGGCTATGATAAAGCTTTAGTTATGGGATTGATTATCGCTCTCGATCAGATCATGCCTTCTAACTGAAGGCCCATTGATTCTACAGAGTACTCGAAGGAAATTGAAAGAAAGGGAATACATTTTAGGTATTGGAATCACCAATCGCCACTATAGAATTATTGAAAATGGATATTCCCATAGTCTCGGCATACACATCCATTAACAAATAGCATGTTGCAGGACTGTAATGCCCTGTAATTCCATATTTAGGGTGGGTTTATGGTATCTTTTTTTCCAGATATTTTTGGAAGCGAAAGTGAGTCAAGAAACTTCATTCCACCATGGATAAGAATCCTAAATCCTTCTAGATATATATAATATCAATTGTGTGTGTTAATTAGAAAGGTATTATCCTTAGAAAACATGATACTACTTTACTAAATATGGAAGGGCTCTATGCCCCATTCCCAACCAGAAGTATATGTACATAGTAAATTGTTTTCCATACATGGGAGAGTGGATATAGTTATCTCTTTTTTGGGGACAAAGGCTTGTAAGTTCAGCAGCATAGTAAAAGTTGTTTTCAAGAGCCATTAAAGCCTTCCCTTTTTAAAGATAATGTTCACTAATAAGCAAAGTACATGCCATTTCTCTAATTTAATAAAGATTTAAACAAGTCCAAAGTGTCAAAGATTTATGTTCCATCTATGGTGATTGGTTTCTTTCCACTTAATTACATCAAAATATGAAGCGCTCAATTATATTTAAAAATGTCTTGTTGTTACCATTGACTCACAACAAAAGCAATAAATCATGAGGACTTATTTCCTTGATATTTAATTCCGTTATTGGAATAAAGAATGTGTAACTTAAATGGACGACAATAAAGATGCATAACATAATTTTATTGTTTATTACTATTAGCAATTGTCTTAAGAGGTGCAATGAAATTTGGATAAATTATTCATGAAATTTAGTAAATACACATGATTATTCTTCTTTAAGTGAAAGTGTTAACAAATATAAATGCTATAAAAAGAAATTCAAAATAAGTATATTTAACATAATAATGCAATATATGCCATATATAATGCATTTTTTTAATAAAAGTATATCTTTAAAGCAATAATGTAATATTTAAGACATTAAAAAAATATTATATAGGGTTGACGCAATCATATAACATATGAGTTTTTCCCTGAAATAAGTTATATATTTCATGCATGCAAAATATAAGGCATTTTTATCTAAATAAAAGTATATATTTTAAGTAATAATATCATATCCCTAGTATTTTTCATAAAACAATATGTTTATGCCATTAGGTGTTTTCTTTTCTGAATTTTGTTTTAGAACACTATTCATTTCTTCATCGTTGCAGCTAATAAGAATTCACCATGAATCCTCCTTTTGCTACGGTTGCGTGTTCACACATATCCTCCTTTTGTTGCGGTTGCATGTTCAGGTGCAACTTTTGGGCGTACTGATAGCATTTCATATCTCATTTTGAAGTATGCCGACAATGGCTCTCTCGTCGACAACCTGGAGGGAAATCCGCCCGTCTTAGCTGGAACCAGAGACTAGAAATTGCCTTGGATTTGGAAAATGGGCTCCGTTATCTTCACAATTACTTCATTCTCCCTATGTCCACAAAGATATCAAGAGCAACAATGTTCTACTCGATGGCAATCAAAAAGTGTTTTACGAGACATGTTGTGGGAACAAAGTGATGCATGGCACCCGAGTATGCTTCCCATGGCCTCGTAACTATGAATATCGATGTTTTCTCATTTGGGTTCATAATCTTGCGGCTTCTCTCTGGCAAAATTATGGCTTTCCCCTTGCATGACGATGTGCACAAGGAAATTATGCTGTGGAATACAATTGGGGCTTTCATCAAGGGTTCGAATCCCAGGGAGAAGCTTAAGGGTTTCTTGGATCGGGCTTTGACGAATGTGCATCCATTGGATATGGCTTTCTCCATGGTTGCAACGTCGAGGACCTGTTTGCATGTTGTTGAAGTGGGGCAGCATAATTTATTGCACAGTATGTATTTTCCTGTCCTTTGCGAGGATTTTTTTCCCACCCAAACTCAAGTAACCCAAAACTTGGCAATCATTTCAGTGATCACATGTTCAAAATGAATCTCCTCCTGATTCCATTTCTCACAACGAAGGCAGAGGAGGCCCATTTATTTTTCTTTCCATTCTCCATCAATTCTCTTAGGAATGATCCCCATATGCATTCTGAGGCCTCCATAGCTGACTTATGGCACTATATGTTAAAACTATTAGTGAGCCTTTTGAATTTTGGAACAAGTCACAGGGGACAGACCCTTTTATGTCTGTTGTCACTCTATTGGGAGGAATACTACATCTAAATTCCTTGATCTTCACAAAAATGCAATATAAGTGGTGTGCTCTTCCAGATACTACCATAAATTCCACGTGGCACATAAGGATGTTTCTTTGCCGCAAGTCTGGCCTCGCTCACCAGAGAAAAAATGGGTTCCTGAGCATGAAAGGTATGCCACACCATGTGTTTTTCATCGAATTTTGATTAAAACCATATCTTGAATTCATTGAATGTTGATCAAAATCATAACTTGGATCAAGGATCTAGGTGTGAATTCTATTTACAAAATTCACTGATATGCAAAGTATATTAACTAGCATACCTTTATCTTAAAACTAGATATTTTGAATACATAGAAGGATTAGACAAAACAGGTGCAAACCTACTGCTCCTTACAAAAACTGGGGTTAAAATCAATTTATGCCGGTGGTTGTTTTATATTTTTATATTTTTACTTAAATATTTAGTTAAAAAATTGGCTTCTTTTTTCTTCAAACATCAACTCTGCCCCGAATTCAATTTCTTTCCAATTCTAGGTTATTAGGTTACATACATTGCGTGACACATTGTAAGAGGGAACCTTGGTTTAATTGGTGCCAAAAAAAGGTGCAACCAACCCAGGAAGATATTGATCAACCCTTAATTAGAAATTGAAGGGTTGCTCCTACAGGCTACATCAAACCAGTGAGTCAGCTAACAAGGTCATGGTCGGCCAGTCTAATGCGAAGCATCTCTCTTGAAAGGTCAAGCCTTCTTAGTCAATGTCCTGAGCTAGATTTATTTGGTTCTGAAAGGTCAATCGACTAAGGTACCAATCAACCCTTCCAACTGAAAGGTCAAACCTTCTAAGATTATGTCCTGGATTTTATTTGCTCATGAAAGGATTTAATCATTGGCTTGGATACTGCACGGGTTAACCCCTTCCAAATAAACTAAGGTCCGGTGCCTTATTTGGTCCCTCGGTCCTACACTGGTTTTATTTGGTGACCACTCTTTTCAAGTTTAGATGACCTTACATTCTAGCTCAGTAGTCAAGACAAATAGCTGATTACCACAAGAAAAAAATGGGGCTATGTTAAACACTCCCACTAATCTAGATTATTAGTAAAAGTTTTTATCAAGCAATCTATCCACAACAATTTTCACAAAACACATTATAACATCCAAAAATTTAAGGCTCTGTAGGGCAATTGTAGCAGTAAATACTCACTAAGATGAAATAACTCGTGCAATAAAAATTTAATACTTAAACTACCAAAAGCCACCAGGCAGCGAAAGGTAGCAGCTCATCAGAATTATGTTTCTAGGGACAACCAATGTGAGGTTCCTCTGAAATCAGGGACTTCCTCACCTTTTGATATGGCCAGAGGGATGCAAGGGATCATGTAATTAGTGGTTGTGGACTATGGCTAATCACGGTAGCTATGTAGCTCTATCATCTTCCCTTGACTACTCAACCTACATGGGATTGTTGTCCCTCGCCTAAACCTTCTCTAGATTACTAATATTGGGCTGGAGAGATGTCTGGTGGAATCTAAGACATGTAAACATGACTCCCCTTCATAATTCCAGTAATTGGCAAAAGTGTTTGAGATTCATCGCCACCTTGGGTGCTTTCTAGCATGTTTGTGAATAGATAATTAAGACATATATTGTTAGTTTGAGATCAGGCTCCAAAAATTGATCTGCTACATATTTTATTTTAGGGTATTTGTTTAAATCAAAGTTATAACTTAGCCCACGTGGCATAAAATGGATAGTGAATGGGTGTACTGTTAAGGAACTCCTTGTGTAAGTTCATTGGCTTGAAACTCCTTGGGTGCTTAAAAAAAAATCATAGTTATAACTTATCTCCTATCTTAGATTTAATAAATTCAACAAAATTCTCGCATGACCTTTTCCTGGCCACCTGAATGGAAAATATTAGGCTCTGAAGTTCACAATTGTGGGATAGGAGTGAAACCTCCACCCCTACCAATATAGAGTTTGCAAGCCTGAAAATATGTTGGCTGAGTCTGGCAGGCCCTAAGGCCATCTAATCCTCTAAAGTAGTGACCTTAATTTGTGAACTAGAAATCCTGATGGCTTAGTGTTGCAAATTTTGCAATTGCTATATTAATGAGTAAGTTTAAAACTAAAGTAAGGAATTTTTATAGGATTTATGCTTTTTTAGTTGATTACTTAAATAAATTCTAATAGAGGAGATCATGCATTAAGTTATGTAAAGATCAATTAATTAGAGGCAATGTTGCAAGCTAATGTTGCCTGTCCAGTGATAGGTTGTGTGAGAATGATTGGATTGCACACTGGGTTTTGTAAAGACGGGAAAGTTATTTTGATGAGAATCAAGTATAATGGAAGAATGCTCAGTTACTAAAACACATTATGAATTTATGGAACCTTTTGGAGCCTGTTTTCCTAATAAAAAATCAGAGGGGATTCCAATTAAGCATAGAAAACTACTTGGTTGCTTTTCCACTCAAACTGGTGGCATGATTCATTATTGGCCAAGCTTGCAAAAGCTACACACCCTTTTTATTAGGGTCTTGGTTATGTAGTTTGTAGAACCATTACAAATTCATCGTAATTATCTTATGGACAATGGATGACAAACTAAACTCAAAGAGAAGCAATGTACTATTATCATATGGAAAATTGACTTGAATTGACATTAAATATTTCATGTCATGTTTTAGCAATTGGAGCGTTCCATTCTTGTTAGGGATCCTTCTAGGGATTTTTAGTCCTATGGGTCTCCTTGTTAGTCAGTGAACATTCATTCCACACATGGTTAAATATTTCAAAACACATGCAAAAGGACACAAATTTGGGGCAAATTTTTGTTAGTTCATTATTAGAACCATGTGGTGAGTATGGCATAGCGTTGAAGAATATATATTAGGCATGTACTTTTGCATTGGTTCGGTTTGAATGTGCCAGAAATAGTTCAACGTAAGTCTATTTTGTATGTTGCCATTGAACTGATGCTTTGCAAACTTCAATACTGTCAGATTCACTCTTGAAACATATATGTCATTTCTTTTAATTGTGGGATCCTAGCATTTCTTAAAAATAAGGCTTTTATCTCATCTTCACCAACCATCGATTATTTGAAGGATAAAGAATGGAGAGTAATGAAGGTAAGTGCACATTAAAGTCTCCAAATCGCAAGTGTTACTTCCATTGGTCTATTGATTTTTCCTGCCCTTGACATCTTTCATCTTTTTCCCAATTTCAGAGGGAATATGAAGAGTACAAGATCCAAATTAATGCTCTTGTGTCCAAAGCACAAAAAATTCTTGAGGAGGGATGGACCATGCAAGATGGGACTCCATGTCCATGTAACAACACTCGATACCATCCTGGGATGATCCAGGTATCACATGCCCATCTTTAATCCTGTAGTATTATCTTTCCTTTATAGTCTATATGCAGTATCGATCATAAATTTCTTTTCCATTTGTTAACATGCATCTACATATGTTTCAGATAGAATAAATTATTTTTACTGAAATTTTTACTTTCCACTTCAGGTTTCTTAGGTCACAGTGTGGGAGTTGACAATGATACCAATGAATTACTACTGTTAGTCTATGTATCCTGTGAAAAGAGGCATGGTTTACAACACCACAAGAAAGTTGGTGCAATGAATGCATTGGTATATTCCTTGCTAAGTATACAATTTTTTCTGTTTTTTGCTGATTTCCTACTATAAAATTCACGATTCATTATGCTAATGATTTCTATCCCATTTCTCTAATTAGGTCCAAGTTTCTTATGTCCTCACAAATGGCCTCTTTCTCTTGAATCTTGACTGTGGTCATTATATAAACAACATCAAAGATCTTCGTGAGGCAATGTGTTTTCTAATGGATCATGCTCCTGGGAAGAAAACTTGCTATGTACAGTTCCCTCAAATATTTGATGTTATTGATAGAAATGCTCGATATGCTAATCACAACACTGTGTTCTTTGATGTAAGCACCAATCAACCCCCAATATGCACTCTTTTATGCAATTATGCAATTTTCTTATATTTTCATCTTGGAATATTAATTCTAAAATATTTACAGATCACCTTGAGAGGTTTCAATGGCATCCAAGGGCCTATCTATGTGGGTACAGGGTGTTGTTTTAATAGACAAGCACTTTATGGTTATGACCCTATCCTTATTGAGAAGGATCTTGAACCAACATGTTTTCTGAGATGCTGTTGGGGATCTAGAAAGAAGAGCAAAAGGGCAAACAAAGGGTATGTTGATGATAAAAAGAGAACCAAGTGAACTGAATATACCATACCCATATTTAGTTTTAAAGACATAGAAGAGGTTGTTGAAGGTGAGAAATCCCAGTCCAAACCAGTGACTTGTATTATTTAACAACTGATTTAACCTTAAATATTTCTCACCCTCATCCTTCTTTGAAATTGCATTTGGCAGGATTTGACGTGAGAAATCATTGCCCATGTCCCAAAGGAGCTTAGAGAAAATATTTGGTCAACTACCAGTTTTTATTCAATCTACTATCATGGAAAATGGCGATCTGCCATAATCTGCCAGTCCTACTTCTTTATTGAAAGAAGTTATTCATGTTATCAGCTGTGGATATGAAGACAAGTCAGAATAGGGAAAAGAGCTATGTTGAGTAGATCTAGATTTGCATCTAATTGATGATGATTTGGATAAACATTTTTCCTAAACCAGCCTAAATTCCTTTCAAATTAAATCATGCCATGCTAAATTTACTTTTGTAAGTAGAGTAACATGATAGAATAAGTGTACATTGCTATTTTTTTTGTAGTTCCTATGGCTCCCTCTGGAGTTTCTAAAAGAAATACCGTGCCTTTAGATTTTTCGCTGAGTCTTGTTCTATTGTGTACAATTGCCTTCACAATTGGAAATTTCATTTGGTGAAGATAGAGACACAATCAACATTTTTTTGTTCATTTCCAGTGGTATGTTTGCAATCTCCTTGGATGCTCAATTTACTATTCTTCTTCTCGATGTTATACACTTTTTCTTATCAACTATTTTTTTCCTTTGCAAAATATGAGCAGTTTTCTTATTTCGTTTATGAGTTTTATGATATACTTATAGAGCAGCATAATCCACAAATTGCTTGGGACATTTGAAAGAGATTCCATTTCAAAGAGCTTCAGGTTTCCACTATAAAATTTAGCAACAAGACTATTCTAGGTTCAGGAGATTTGGGGAATGTATAATGGTATGTATGCAATCTCCCTGGATGGTCAATTTACCAATCTTGTTATTAGCATTACATAATTTTGATTATCAACTATTTTGGTTTTGTGTGAAATTTGAGCAGTTTTCTTGTTTCGTTTATGGGTTATATGATGCATTACTTGCAGAGCAACGTGATCCAAACGATTCCATTTCAAAGAGATTTAGGTTTCCACTCATATTTTTAGTAGCAAGCATATTCTAGGTTCACGAGGTTATGGAAATGTTTACAAGGGATGCCTACAAGATGACACTCTTCTTGTCGTAAAGATATTGAAACATGTTAATGCTGCAGAGGGAGAAGTCCAATTTCAGACAAAAGTGGAGATGATCCGTTTTCTTGTGCATATCCATTTGTTGATATTATGTGGAATTTGCATGGCATCCACATAAAGACTATTTGCTTATCCATAGATGCTCAATGGAAGTGTTTCATTTCCTCTTAGGGGTAATTAGTAATAACTTATTTTTCGTTGGGTGCATGTTTCTACAAATATTAGGGTACAACAAGTAAAATACAAGTTGTCTATTATATAAACTATATATCTTTTGCATATAACTTTATCTGAATTGGTCTGTATTATACACAGGACATTATTGGGTCTTAAGTAAACTTGCAGATAGCATTCATGTAAAGCCTACATTGGATTGAAAGGTAAAAAATCATCCTTTTATATATGCATGCATCTGGATGCAAGAGTCTAAGAACTAAGGATGGATTTCCAATTTCAAGAAAAATCCAAGCACAAAGTCATTATGCTAATAAAAGGCAAAATATTGAAGGAGGCTAGTCAAGACAGGTTAAGAACAATTACATCACAATTTCCTAGGTATCTTATTACAGGTTACTTAATTGGTATACAGATATCTGGATAAGGAACCCAGAGATTCCTTAGCTACTGCATCATTGAGTGATGAATATGCAGAGGAAGCAGAAATTGCATCCTTCACTCACAACGGGTCCTTTTTTCATTCTTTGTCACCTCTTTCTACATCTGCGATAGAGACACAAGTAAATAAACTCTTTACAGGAGTGGACTATACTTTTGGAGTTCAACAAGTGGAGGATGAGGTATTGATTTTGCATTTGTTGTTTTAGAATATCATACATTTTTTTCCCTGGATGGAAAAGTGTTTGCATTTATGACCCATTCGTTGCATGTATAATCTAACTAGTGCAAATATTTGACTGCTTGTGGATTGACATTTTAATAATTACAAAATATTTAAATGGAGACAAGTTGATGTTATCTAGAAGGAACAAATTCAATGAAGAGATTAAGCTTTCATACTCATAATGGATCCAACCCAAATAAATGACTTATTCATTAATACTACCTGCTAGATTTAGGGGAAAACCCAATGGTGTAGTAAGTTATTACTACCCAAACCCCAAACTCCAACAATGAAAATGGAATTCCAAGTAAAACAATTGGAATAATGAAAACTCATGCAGGGTAAAAATGTAAACCCCATTGCTTGAAGAACACAGGAAGCCTAACAATTGTCATGGCCAACTCTGTAAATCCATTGAACATGTTTTTGAGGAGACTGTAGTAAAGTGCTCTAAGGTATGCATTTGCATCATTTAGGGTCTTATACCACTACAACAAAACCCTGTGATTAGCGTCTCTTTTAGCTTCCTTTTTAGCATCCACTATCACTTTTAGTGTATTTTTCATCATTTTTTGGACAAAGTGGACGCTTTTACACGGGATGGCACTTTTAATGGCATTATTAGCGTCCCTTTTTAAAAGTTGATGCTATTTTGGATGCTAATTAACATCCCAATTAGTGTCCAAAATAACATCCCATATAACGCCCAGAATAACCTCTAAAAAAATTTCCAGAATAGCACCACGCTTAGCACCATATATTGAGCCAGGGTTAGCGCTAGGAATTGTGCCATGAATGTTGCTAGGAAAAACATCTGACATAGAGACAAGTATAGAACAAAGAATTGTGCCTAAAAAACATCCAACATAGCATGAGGTATAGAGCTAGGTATAGAGTCTAGAATAACACCATAAATTTAGCATACCAACTAACGTTGAAAATAGTATCCCATATAACGCCCAGAATAGCCTCCAAAAAAACATCAAGAATAGCACCAAGCATAGCACCATATATTGATCCAGGGTTAGCGCCAAGAATTTCTCTAGGAATTTCACTAGGAAAAACACCCAACATAGCTCCAAGTATAGAGCAAAGAATTGTGCTTAGAAAACCTCAAACATAGCACCAGGTATAGAGCCAGGTATAATGCACGGAATAACTCTAGAAATTTCAAAAGGAACCGCCCTAGTAATTGCACTAGGTTTAGTGCTAGGAATTGGGTTCAGAAAACATCCAACATAACATTAGATAGAGTGCCAACATTAGCCCCAAAATTTGTTCTAGGAAAATAGAAAGAAATTTCAGAAGGATTTGTTCTAGGAATTGCACCAGGCATAGTGATAGGTATAGATATAGACATAGAATGAGGAATTGTGATAGGAATTTTGGAAGGTATTGCGCCAGGAATTTCCCTAGGAAATGGGCCAAGCATAGCACCAAGTACAAAGCTAAGAATAAAGTTATGAACTGTGCCTGGAAAACATCCAACATAGCAGCAAGTATAGAGCCAAGTATAGCACCAAAATTTTTGAAAGGAATTGTGCTAGGTTTAGAGCCAAGAATTGTGCTCAAAAAAATGCCCGACATAGAGTTAGATATAGTGCTCTGATTAACGCCAAAATTTGCACTAGGAAAATATCCAGGAATTGCATAATTAATTGTGCTAGGAATTGCACCAGGCATAGTGCCAGGTATAGAGCTAGACATAACACTATGAATTGTGATAGGAATTTTGAAAGGTATTGCACCAATAATTGCCCAGGGAAAAGGGCCAAGCATAGAACCATGTATAGTGCTAGGCATAGCACCAAGAATTGGAATAGGAAGTTCAAAAGGAATTGTGCTAGAAAAACCATCAGGAAAAATATAATATTGCATTAGGGATAGTGCTAGGCATATTGACATAAGTAGCACCTAATTGTCCATTTAAGAAACTAAGAGAACCTAATTAATTGTAAATAACTCTAATGGAATCCTACAGTCCCTAACGAAATTATAGTGCGCTTAATGACATGTTGTTGATGATGATGATACATATTGACAATCATAAATATGTTAATGTTGATTTCTACAATATTTAGTAGGATGTTGATGACAACGATGATATCAGTGTCAATAATGATGATGCAAGTGATTATAGCACTATTTGATATTGATTGGTCCTAATGGAAACATAATTAACCCTAATGCATTGAATTTACCATAATAGCGACATGGACATTGAGTGAGGTCTAAAATATTCATAGAGGTAATTAGCACAGGGGCTTGACTTACAAGCATGATGATGAAAATGATGTTGATGTAGCATATGACATTGATGATGACGATGACAACTATGTCGATGTTCATGTTGGTGGTGCATTTGATAATACTTCTAGATACCGATTGATCCTAGTAGCACTTAAATGTCTATAACGACATATGAGCGACATACAAATATCACCTAAATGACTCACAATATCACTTTCTTTATATTTTATAAAAAAATATCTTTTAGGAACATAATATTTTATTGACATTTCCATTTTTATTTATCAATTTATTCATCATATTTTCCTTTTTGATGATCCAAAGTTAAGCTTCTAGGTCGATAATATATAGATCATGGAGGAATACATTAAATCATTATCAATGATCATAGGTATGAACAAAAATCCCATTATAGGAGTCTCACCCACCCCCCTAGTAACATCTTTACTCAGAACCCCATGGATTTTCCACATAATGTTTATTTGTATAGTTTGGTTCCCCATGTCATCTGACCATGTCAACATGGTGCCCAACATAACTAAGTAACTTGATAACTCCATGAGCATTGACCTTGAACTTTTGATTTTAGGGTTTATCTTTTTCTCTCTTAATCTTTGGATCACAGTGAGGGACTTGAGGACCCCTTCTTGACGGATGACATATTTTATTCTTGAATATGACCCCTCTCATTCACTTTATTCTCTATTTAAGAACCCCTTGAA
This sequence comes from Pseudotsuga menziesii, assembly GCA_001517045.1. Taxonomy (NCBI): domain Eukaryota; kingdom Viridiplantae; phylum Streptophyta; class Pinopsida; order Pinales; family Pinaceae; genus Pseudotsuga; species Pseudotsuga menziesii. Next base: position 257,702 of record LPNX010288960.1, read on the forward strand.
TCATATTTTTAGTGAAATGAAGTCTCATACGATCACAATTTTCCTCTTGATCAATAACTTCTTTAGGGTGGCGGAGTTCATCTCTGAGTTCATGAAGAACCTCTCAGGTCTTATTTCATATGCATGCCGCATGTTGTTTATCTGTGCCTCCTTTTTGATTGGTCTCTATGCCTCATATAATTATCAACATATACCTATAAAAAACAAATTCAATTATGATTATAGGAGGTTTGAGTTTCTCTCTAGGTATGTGAATGTTGTTTTCCTAGATTTGATTGGGTCTCTCATAGTTTTGAAGTCCATCGAGAGAATTCTAGATCCCTGGGAGATTTCTACAAATTGTTTATTGATTGTTTTCATTTGAGGACTTATAGTCAATATTGTGGGGTTGGAATTTTCCCATGAAGCACATCATCATGCCCATCCTGGTGGTTGGTCCCATTATCAATCTCATGAAATTCATGGACACAACTGTTAATGTATTTGTAACTTAAGAATGTATTCATCCATATATCTTATGTATTGTACCCCAGTTTTTATTCCAGGATGTGTCTATAATGTATTTGAGTCATGTAATGCCCCAATGTTCCTATAAGGATGTTCTATAATGTAAACCAGTCATGTCAAGTCATTGTGGGTAACCCTCCTATTGGTTAAGGGTCCTAGGTGAGTCATTATAAGTCAGGGCAATAGTCCCCACCATTGTGTTAAGGATAACCCTCCTTGTTGGTCAGAGGAGGCAAAGTCCCCACAAGTTGTTGGGCACTAGGGTTATTAGACACTCTTAGAGATGTCGACTCTAGTAAGTAATTGTTAAGTGAGGCTAACATGTTGGAGTGGGTTTCAAGTGAATGAAAGAATATAAATAAAGAGTGAGCCTTTCTATTTATTACACACACACTCACTCATTGGGGCGCATGAGTGAGAGGAGAAGTTGTTGGGACAAGAGAGAGACTGCTGCTGTCAGGAGATCATCTGTATGTTTTTGGGTTTTACTTTTGGTGCTGATTCTATCTCTGAGGAAGTTGCATGGTTTTCTTCTTTATGGTTTCCCCAAGGAAAATTCTTTGTGTCTCTTATCTCTTGTGTTTTATTACTGTGCATCTTATTCTCTCAGATAAGATCCTAACATCATAATGCTAGCTTGAATGATAAAAATCTAACATGGTATCAGAGCTAACCTGAGAAAAAGACATTGTGCAGCTACATAATCTAGGGATTCTTAATTTTTGGGTCTCTCTCCACAATCCATCAACAAAATTATGTTAGGATGACTCTCCATTGAAGGGCACATCTTTCTATCGAAGCATAATTCGATTCCGAGCATTTTTAGTTTTCGGTGCAAGAAATTAGGGCTTTCTATAGAAGAGGATTTTTTGAGTGAAGACAGCATAGGATTTCTCTCCTCATCAAAATTGAAGTTTAGAGACCTGGGTAAAGATTTCTGGTTGGGTGAAACTATGGGAAAGTCAAACCCTAGTTTGACCCCAAGCTGGAAAAACCCTAAATACTAAAACTAATACGTTTTGGTACATTCTCTATATCTCGGGATTGGAGATGGATCAGGAGCTTAAACTTTCACAAGACAAACATAAAGTCCTGATTTACACTATGTCCAAAATTCAACCTTAGATTCACAATATTCTGGGAGATATGATCCCTCCAATTTAGGGTTCCAGCCTCTTCTAGGATTCATCCCTAAACAGGACACCTGGGGAGAATTGCTATATATTGGACTAAAAAGGTCCAAATGAAATTTATGAAGATGTTCCAGAAAGAAATGGACTGTACTTTCTTTGATCCTAGTTTCAGACCTAGAATATGAAACAGTGACACGTGGAAGTCCATACAACTTTGATGCGCTGAACAGTCTTGTAATAGGTCACCTTGGGAAAATGATCATAAGTACCAATTGGTGAAACCAATTCTGATGAAACATATGGTGTTGAAACAGGGACAGGTGAGGCTACCTCAATACGAATCTTCATACATAGAGGAATATTACTTTCAGAGATATCATAGAAACAGTATCAGGAATTTCTGCAGAAGAAATTGGAAAACTAGGGCTTCCTGTTCCAGGAGCTTCCCTCCACTGTTTTCAAAAAAGGAGTACATTGGAAAGCTCAACTTGAAGAGATATTCTTTCTATCCAATCATATCTAAAAGATTTCAAGTTTTGAAAATTAGGGTTTCTCTGACAAACCCTAGATCAACTAGCTCCTGAACCAGGACAGACACCTCAAATCAGTAAGATCTAATCTTTTGCTATTTTCATTTGAGGTTCTCATTTCAAAGTGATATATCACATCAACTTGATGATAAGCTTGGTGAAGTTTATAACTTCCAAGCATGGAAGTATTTGATCTCTTTGAAGAAAATGAATTGGACACCTACATGAGTAGAGAGGTTCTAGTTCTAGAGGGAGATGAGGCTCAAAGCCTTACACAAGAAGAACTTGGTCAAGGCCAAGAAGATCATTGTTGATTCAATCACAGATCAACTTGTACCACAAGTGTCTTCCCTAAAGACACCGAAGATGTTTGATTCCTTGACCAAGCTACTTGAAGGGAAAAACATAAATCAAAATATGACCTTAAGAAACCAGTTGAAGAATGTGAAGATCTATAATGCAGAGACCATACAATCATACTTTATGAGGGTCTCTCAAATCAAAGAACAACTTAAAGCAGAAGAAGAAGAAGTGGAGAATGCAGAAGTGGTGATAGCCACCTTGAATGGACTCCCAAGATCATGGGATTCATTCATGCATGAAATGTGTGCCATAAGGAAGTAATTACTTTCAGCAGACTCTGGAAAGAAGAAGAAGCTCGACTCATAATAAGAGAAGATAAGATGGGAGCAAATGAAGATCAAGCTCTCACCATCTAAAGACGATCCCTCAAGTGATGAGGAATATGAAGAACTCAACTCTTGAAGAACCTCTTATATACCTTAGCATTTGGATAAGAAAAGATGCTATTATGAATGAAGAAGATGATAAAGTTGAAGGCTCAAGAAGGAGTCTACCCATGAAACAAATAAAGATAAGTATTCAATTGTCATTTCATGATATTGTTTTGTTATGCATTTGTTTATATTCAGTTGATGTATTATGCATAATTGAATATTTTCATTAATGACAGTATACTACTAATATGCATGCGATGGGTAAGTAGCTCATGGTGCTATACAACTCTCCATTCCTACTTATCTAGAATGAAACTTCTTTGCTGACATATTGGATTAGTGCACAATCTCAATGTTGTCTTGGTAGAGATGGAAGGCATCTAGAAAGTTTCCGTGAGATATGGATGAATGTTGTATTGGCTAAAGTAGTTGCATGATCATATATTTATGCATAAGAATTTTCAAGTATGAATATTTTTTATGAAATGTTTCTAACCATACAAATGCATTTGACTTGTAGGAAAGATCGCATACATAATAACCTACAAGCAAAGAAGAATGAGACTTGTTCTAAAGAATAAGTGACAACAGTTGAAGATGAAGAATAATATGACGAATGCAGTGACATCATTAATACAGAACCTTCTAGCTATGAAGAAGTAACCAAGAAGAAAGGGAAGACCAGTTCAAGAAGAATGATGTCTAGGATGCAATATCAATACATCAAGGGAAGTTTGTAGTTCCATCATGCAGTAGATGGAAACATCGTGGGATACAAGGTAAGATTCGTAGCACGAGGCTTCTCACGAAAAGAAGGAATAGACTACGAAGAGACATTTGCAGCCAGTGGGAGTTGAAACACATAAATGATGAGCTTTATGAAGATCTTAACCTTTGCTACAAGGTCGAAGATGAAATTCTATACACTAGATGGATACATAGAATATCAATAGCATAGGAAACAACTTGTCACTCTGGTACAGAATGTTTCAGTGCATAGAGTATGGAAGACAGAGGGAGTATGATGCTCCGCTTCAGAGGGAGTAACTACATAATATCTTAAGGTTTGGCATGGTATGACAGGATGTACAGATTACTGATGACTATAGGTTTTACTGAGACTAAAGTGGATTCCAACCTTTTCTTCAAGGTTGAAGGTGGAAAAGTAGTGATGCTCCTGTTATGTGTCGATGAACTATTTTCTAAGCATGGAGGTGTGGCAGAATGTAGATGGAATCTTCCTTGGACAAGGGAAGTATGTAGTAGAGATCCTGAAGAGGTTCAGGATGATGGACTGTAAGGCCATGATCACAGCTATGGAATTGAACTTGAAGCTATTGAGTGTTGCTTCACTAGAGATGGTTGATGCTATGATGCATCGTTAGATGATTGGTTCCTTGATGTACCTGATGAATACTAGACTAGATATTTGTTTTTCTATGAACACATTGAGACATGTTCACCTGATGGTTGCAAAGCATGCTGTGAGGTACCTGAAGGGTACAGTTGATTATGGGCTCAAGTATGAGGAAAATCAGAAGACTAACCTGGAGGGTTATGAGGATTCGTATTGGATAGGTAGTGCCATTGATAGGAAGAGCACTTCAAGGTGCTACTTGAGGATGGGATCAAGTGTGATCTCTTGGTTTGGTAGGATGGATTCTTGCATGGCATTGAGTATAGCTAAGAAAAAATATGTTGCTACTTGCTATTTGGGAGAGAGGAGCAGTGAAGCTCTAGTATGTGATCCAGATCAAGATCTCTCGAAAGAGGGAGTCCTAGCATAGTCGGTGAGACAAGTTGTCTAAGCATAAATCCTGGCGAAGATCATAGGTTGCTTAGATGTAAACAGACCCGTAGGTTTTCCTTGGATGTAATTGGTCCTGGCGAAGCTCGCAGGAAACCCTTGGACGTAATTAGCCCTGACATGATTCTATGCTAGAAATGGCCAAAATGAAGTTTTGAGTACTTCGGGGAGAAGCTTGGTGTTCTCTAGATCGAGGTTCCTTCCAAGGGGAAGTGATGAGTCCGTGAGCCATTCTGACGGGTATGTCAGATGTAAGGGATGAGCCATTCCATCATGGTGAAAGGATTGTTTCCTTCCATGTTAGATATGAGTGCTGATCCATTCTGATATGACTGTAGGATTGGTTCCTACATGATCAGATATAAGGGCTATTTCCATTCTTGGAATGGAGGTGCCTGTTCAGTTACTAGGAATACTTGGTTTAGGACTGAGGGCCTTTCTGATATGATTGTAAGATGTAGTCTTACATGATCAGATGTGAGTGCATGGCCATTCTAATGTGATTGAGGGATGTGTTCCCACTTGATTAGATATAAGGGTTGTTTCCATTCTATCATGGTGAGAGGATTGTTTCCTTCCATGTCAGATGTGAGTGTTGGCCATTCTGATGTGACTGTAGGATTGGTTCCTACATGATCAGATGTAAGGGCTACCACCTTTCTGACAAGTCAAGGTCAGATGTGAGTGCCGACCATTTTGATGTGACTGTAGGATTATTTCCTACATGATCAAATGTAAGGGCTACCGCCATTCTATCATGGTGAGAGGATTGTTTCCTTCCATGTCAGATGTGAGTGTCGGCCATTTTGACTTAAGGTCAGATGTAAGGGCTCCCGCCTTTTTGACGAGTCAAGGTCATATGTGAGTGCTGCCCATTCTAACTTAGGGTTAGATATAAGGGCTACTTCCATTCATTGAATGGAGGCACCTGGTCAGTTACCAGGAACTCTCAGTCTAGGACTGAGTGCCTTTTTGACAACTCAAGGTTAGATGTAAGTGTTGTTCCTTTCCACAGATGATAGTAGTTGTGTACTATCATGCTGGTGGATGTGAGTGTTGTGCCTTTCTAATGAGTCAAGGTCAGATGTGAGTGGTGGCCATTCTGACTTAGGGTCAGATATAAGGGATACCAAAGACCTACAAGGAGGTAGGCCTACAACCAGCATGAAAAAGGGTTGGCTCTGTAGAACTTCCTGTGATGAGAAGAATCTTGATATAGCACATATGATGATGACCTAGTGATGATCCAAATCAAGCTATGATTCAGATTCAGTTATGATGTCTCCTAGATGATCCGAATCAAGTGATGATCCATATCCAACAATGATGATACAGATCAAGTGATGATCCAGATCCAACAGTGATGATCCAGATCTGGTGATGATGATCCAGATCGAGTGATGATATAGATTTAGTGATGATGATCTAAATCGAGTGATGATCTAGATCCAGTGATGATGATCCAGATCGAGTGATGATCCAGATCCATATCGAGTGATGATCTAGATCTAGATGAAGATGACTTGAATATGAAGATGATGAGAACTCAAAGATGACCCAGATGATACAGAGAAGAATACTTGTGCTAATAAATTGTGTCGAGAGAATACCTTCCTAGCTAAGAGGGAGTGTTAATGTATTTGTAACTTCAGAATGTATTCATCCGTATATCTTATGTATTATACCTCGGTGTTTATTCCGGGATGTGTCTGTAATGTATTTGAGTCATGTAATGCCCCGATGTTACTATCGGGAGGTTCTATAATGTAAACAAGTCATGTCAAGTCATTGTGGGAAACCCTCCTATTGGTCAAGGGTTAAAGTCCCTGCAGTTGTGGGACCCTAGGTTTATTAGACTATCCTAGAGAAGTCAACCCTATGTGAGTCATTGTAATTCAGGGCAATAGTCCCCACCATTTTGTTAAGGATAACCCTCCTTGTTGGTCGGAGGAGGAAAAGTCCCCACAAGTTGTGGGGCACTAGGGTTATTAGACACTCCTAGAAATGTCGGCTCTAGTACGTAATTGTTAAGTGAGGCCGACATGTTAGAGTGGGTTTCAAGTGAATGAAAGAATATAAATAGAGAGTGAGCCTCTCTATTTATTACACACACACTCACTCATTAGGGCACATGAGTGAGCGGAGAAGTTGCTGGGACAAGAGAGAGACTGCCACTATCGAGAGATAATCTTTATGTTTTCGGGTTTTACTTTCGGTGTTGATTCTATCTCTGAGGAGGTTGTGGGGTTTTCTCCTTTATGGTTTCCCCGAGGAAAATTCTTTGTGTCTCTTGTCTCTTGTGTTTTATTGTTGTGCATGTTATTCTCTCAGAGAAGATCCTAAGATCATAATGCTAGTTTGAATGATAAAAATCTAACAACAACCACACCTGCACAATTTGTGCCTCTTGCACAAACAAATCCCGCCTTTTCCTCTCCTCGCCATTGCCTCATGCAAATTGTTACTAGTCATTTTATTATCACTTTAGTTTTCACGTGAGTATTGAGCCTTTGAGATAATTGTGGTTCCATGTCTCTTCCACACATCTATTTTGTTCGTCATGTGTCCCTTCCTTTTTTTCTCTTCAACACTCTAGAACTAGCAATCATGAGGAAAATTGAAGACAAGATCAAAACCCTTGTTGGAAGATTCATCAACTTTTTTTAGATTTCAACGACATCAATTATTTTCATTTGCAGCAGTTACAGTAGCTCCTCCCCACATATTTTTCATAGCAACTCATTCTTGGGCCTCTTTTTCCCACGCCCAGCCCCATTACACACAATACTAATCTAAAGTACCATGTCTCTTTTGTGTCATGTATATAGTCAACAACACTAGTTTTGTTCACTCTTAGTTTCTCCATATTACATCTATAATAGCAGGAAACAAAATATTTTTCTTTTGCAGATCCTTGATTTTCTATGGTGCTTCCACTAGTCACCAATAACATGCTCATTAGACAACAATGCTCATCGTTATTTTTGTCTAGTCATATTTGGTAGTTTTTTTTAGTAGTCGCAACCACATAGTTAAGTAGTATCCAAATCAAGTTCTATTTAGAGACATGCCCTCCCACTTGGTTTTATGTAGGAACCTAATTCCACTCAACACCTCACAACAACATCTATATTGGGTTCATTTATAGGTGTTCCTTCCCACCCTGATCTGTGTAGATACCTGCTCCATTTAATAACTCTTTATGACAACATCTAGATTGGGTTCATTTGGAGACATGCCCTCCCACTATGGTTGATGTAGGAACTTGCTCAGTTCAACTTCCTTTGGAGACACACCCTCCCACCTTAGTATATGTAGTCACCTTCTTTAGTCATCACCAACACACTCTTCAATGTATTCAGTATTTTGCAGCAAAACTCAATAGCTATCAATTTAGACTTGGTTTTAGTTTTCTCACACTGCACGTGAGAAGAAGAAATATGGGATGATTTCCCCTTCAATTAGTAGGAATTGGTATGAATGGGAGGCTCATCCATCACAATATGATGTTTGGATTTGGTTCACACGCCATTATCAAATTAGATTGGTTAATTAGTTAGGTATATTATTAAATAATGTTTAGTCTTTTTGACTTGTCAAATGTGGACATGCATGTAATCCTATATAAATGATATGAAGCCTTCATCTAATATAAGTTAGTATTATTTTCTTCTTATATGTATTTTGTTTATTCTAAGTTCGATTATTGAGTTTCATATGTATGTGGATCAAAAATTTATTACATAAATTTTGTTGATACCTTTGATAATTACCATTTCACTATTTTATTTCATTTTTATTGTTTATTTATGTGGTTTATTGCCCCATAATTTCGTGGAAAGAATTTCAAGGGACCCACCCAAAGGAACCTCTCCCTGTAACCACCAGTTTTGGGAACTTATTCCCTGAGGGGCGAGAGAATTCAAGAGGTGACCTCGACCTAGTGACAGCTTGTCCACAGAGTCTCCAACCAACTAAGCTACCCCACTGGACTATTTTTTAACTATATATTTATTATAGTAAATTCAATATATATATATAGTCATATTCAAATTGTTATTGATAATTAAATATATAAAACCACCACACAATAACACTTCACTTCTACACCAAACAATGCTAAAAGAAACATTAAAAAAAAAGAGTGAAAAACTAAAACCACAATAAAAAAATTATATAACAATAATTAGCAATAAATCAATATTTTGAAAAAAGACCACAACTTAAGAAATACTTAATACATCTCAAAATATCACAAAACAAAATATATAGATAATTTAAAATCACATGTTTTAATTCTTTTATCTTAATATAAAAAACATTAATATTATTGTATACATAGACTCTAAACCAAAATTTATTTTAACCTACAAACGAAATATTAAAATTAAAAAAACATAAGCAAAGTAATTATTTAATTCCCTGCTTACTAAATATTAAAAAAAAAAATCATAAAACAAAATAACAAAAACTAAAAATAGTAAACGTAACTTAAAAGAACATGTTAATATTTAAAAAAGAAACATCATAAAACAAAATAACAAAAACTAAAAATACTAAACATAGTTTAAAAAAACATGTTAATATTTAAAAAAGAAACACCATAAAACTAAATAAGAAAAACTAAAAATACTAAATATAATTAAAATAAAAATGTTAAGCAATGCAACAAAACACTAGTAAAAAGAAACATCATATAAACAAATTAGAAACATTATATTGAAAATTAGAAACATCTCAAAAAAAAATTACTTGATTTTATCTCACATTTTAAAGGGCTTTAATATTTTATTATTTCATTGATGCAATTTCTTATTGTTTTGGAGGAGGTTAGGCAGCACAGAGAGAAGGCCAAACAATACATCTCCCTCATCCATGGAGCCCAATGAAAGTAGTTTTTTTTCTAAACTCCTTGCTCTGAATAGTATTTCATTGGTTTTCTTTGAATATATGCAGAAGATCAAAGGTAGTTTAATGAAATTGTGTAATTTCAAATTTTTTCTTAGTTTCTTCTAATCAATTTCATTAATTTTCTTAACATGCATTAAGGTGATCCAGTATGCATACCTAAAAATTTATGAGGCTGGTGGAGTCCAATAAATTGAATACCCTTGGAGGATGAATTCGATCGTTTGGGGGAGGAAGGAAGTAATCCTATGGTATGTTTATGATAATTTTGTTTATTTGATTTTTTGAGTTTCCTTATTCCAATTTTCTAATGTGTATAATGAAATATTCATTACAGAGGTTGTTATGCTGACCAAAACATATTCAATGAAGTTCACTTGAGGCTCAAGTCTTTACCAGCCCTCACTCTTTTGCAAATAGATTTTTGAAAAAAAATAATAACATTCAATAAATTTATCTTCTTTCTTTTTATCAGAGAAAATGTATATGTTTAACTCTAATGAAAATGTCTATGTTTAGCTCTAACATTTGATACTATTATATCCCCAAAAAATCCAGCCGTAGAAAGGAGCCCGCCCTTAAAAAAAAAAAATGCATTCTGACCAAAATGGGTACTAAGTTGTTTGATCCATAATAATAAATGTAGGTACTGCCCTTTCAACTATGACTATTACACCTTACCAGCAAACCCGTTGGTTACATCCATGAATCAGTAATCCACAATGGCTACCACACCGTAACTTTGGGAACTTGGAGTGCTTAACGTGTGAGAGTGAGAAGAACACCACAACACTCTTTGTCCAACCTTAAATGCAACTGACTTTATAACTGAGTACCTTTTAACTGTTCCCTCGTTTCTCCTTCAGGGCAAACAGTGCACAAAATATTTGCGATAGGGCTAGGTGAAAGGATGGTAATTGTAGTTCTACGGGCATGATAGCCTCTTGACCATATAGCAGCTTGAACGATTATGAATATACGGAGGTAAGAGTCATATGCCCGTAAAATAAGGCTTAAGTGAGGTGGTGAGTAAGAAGGAAGGCCAGAGCATCTAGGAAAATGTGGAAAATGTGAAAGCTACTAATTCGAAAAGAGAATATATATATATATATATATATATATATATATATATATATAAATGAAAGATTTTAGTAAAGAGAATATATAGATGTATATATTAATTAATTTAATTGAAAGATTTTAGTTTTTACGCTTTTTAATGGTTGATTTTTTATTTCTTTTAAACAAAATAAATTATTATTAAAAATTTAAATAAAATTAAGATAAAAATATATTTTCATTCATTTTAAAATTTTATTTTTATAGTTTTTATTATTTTAAAAAATTGATCATTTTATTTATATGATTTTATAATTTTTTATTACTTTAAAAATATTATTATTTTATTTATATAGTGTTTTATTACATTTTAAAAATATTATCTAAGATAATGTAATAGTTAATATTTTTTTACAAATATTTTCTTGTAAATTTGTTTAATGATAACATTTTAATTTTATCTATATTAATCATAATGATTTTAACTAAAATGTTATTATTATTCATTTCATTTTTTTAATTGAAAATGGTTTACAATTGTTTTCAAACTTATTACTTAGTAAACATAAAATTAATTCAAATATAAATAATAGTTGTGTAAAAATTGCATTCACTATTTTTCATAATTTACAAAGAAATAAAAAATTAAAGGATGATATAAATCATGGAAAATAAAATCTTAATTATCATAATTTATAAAAAAGTTAAAAGATAAAAACTAAATTTTCATCTCATAAAAATACATTTAAAAATAAATTATTGTTTTTCATTGTTTATGTTTCTTAAAAAATAATATAATAAAAAATATATATTTACATTAATATTCTACTAAATACTAAATAATGCAATCTAATAAATATTATAAATCATTGTTTTTATAAATGTTTTTTTTAATGTATATTAAGAGTAAATGAATGAGAATAATATTATGGTTTTTGTTTATTATACATAATATAGTGAATTATTGAACTTTGATTATGGATAAAAACAATTAAAATGACTAGTTTTATGTACACTTTCATTATGATAATAATAATATTATGTTAAAATTAAGGATATTTAAAAAAAATCTATTTTTTTTTTTAATAACTATAATAAGATTTATTTGTTAAGAAATACATTTTTTAATTCTTATTAATAGTAAAAGTTATGAAATAAATGTTTTTATAAGATAATTATTATATATATATGACAATTGGTATTAGCATTAATCCTTAAATAACATCCATAATAAACTCCCTTCTAAAATGCAAAGTTGCTTTAACCATTTGTTACTTTATGGTGGTAGCAAAACAGGATACAAAAAATAAAGCAAAAATTGGTGCAAATTTGGAAGCTAAAATTGACACATGTTTGGAAGTAAAACGTGGTGCAAAATGGAATGCCAAAGTGGTAGCACAAATGGATGCAAAATTGGATGTTAATTTGGATGAAAATATGGTGCTAACGGGGATGTCATTTAGGAAGCAAAAGAGGACGCTCTCTAGAAAACAAAATAGGACATTATTTAGGAAGCAAACCTCGACATTATTTAGGAAGTAAAGTTGGACGTTATTCTCGAAGCAAAGGAATAGACGCTATTTTGGACATCATAAATGATGCTATCTAGGATGCACAAAAAGACATTTTTTGAGACGCTTTAAGTTTTGTCCATGACGTGTCCCATTTAACGTCTAATTTGACCACTCAATGTAAAAAAAGTACACTAAAAAGGGATGCTAAATGGGACTCTAATTCCAGGATTTGTTGTAGTGTACTCAGAAACAAAATGTAATGAATGGAGACATCACCATTCATTTTACCAACCAAACAAACCCAGCTGAGATATAATGTGTAGCGAAAGCTGGAAGAAAACAAAAGGGTTCACAAATTGCTAAATGCTATCAACAGGACAACTAACATAGCTAGAAGATGGAAGTATCAGATCAGTCAAATTTTAATTCAGATCAATCAAATAAAATATAGAACAAGATTAGTCAATATGACTCTATGTATGTATATCTCTTCTCATTTTAACTCATATATCTATCATCCATAGTTTATTTTTTTTTCAAATTACAATTTTTATTAGATCCTCATTTTTTCTTATATCTTTTGGTTGGGGAAGTGGATTTTACTGTATTTTAAGTAGTTTCCCACAGCTTCCCATTGGTACATATTTCTATTTTTGTAAGTCATTTGTGAAATTATCATGAATCAAAATTTGTGTATTCTGATGCAACAACATGTATGGTGTATGGTTTGATATTTTTGCCTCTGTTTAGCAAGGCATGTATTGCATTTTTTTTAATTTTTACTCTTTTTTTGGTGATCTGTAAAAACATTGGTGACTAATTAGCCAATCATATTTTATGGATAGAATCTTATCTATATGTGGTTGGCAGTAAGTTCACCTATAGTAAGTCTGAATGTTCCCACCACAAAGAAAGCTTTTGAGTTTTCACATACCATGCCAATGTGCACAAACTTTTCACATGAACATACAAAGAGAAATTATATTTAGTATTTCCAATTTTCAATGGATAGAGGTTGTCTTACGTGATGCAATGCTTTGTTGGATTTCTCTGTTAGAATAATCAACCCATAGTTACCTACCTTAGACATTAATTAAATCATTTTTGCCTTATTACCCAGTTTCCTAGATTCCACTATATGCTAGTTGCCTTCTACATGTCCTAGAAGTCAACACATGCTAAAAATGAGTCATGGAGTGCTTGGGAAACATATTGGAAACCCATTTTAGCATGTCTGCTTTATTCCAGATCCTCCAAAGCACATATCTATTTTTCCTGAAAAGTTGCATGTTTTATTGAGATTCAAGGCTAAAGGAAAAGCTAGACTAGGTGTAGTTGACTCGTTTTTTTCCCAAATCATCCTCCCTCCTTTTCTCCTAATAAAATCATGTATGAGTTGTCTTTCCATCCCTCATTATCTTTCCTACGTGACTTAGCCAACTAGTGAGCATCTTGGTGGATTTGGAAACTGCTTTATGCACTTATGGGGGATTTGACTAGATTTAGTAAGCCTACTTTTTGATCTTTTCGAATGGAATCCTTATGCATTCGAATCTCTCATGTAATTATATATTGAAAAATCCTATTACTTCATAATTTTGGCTATTGTACACTTACTCAATATAGATTAGTGTTATGCTCCAATTTCAGTCTCCTTTGGTGTTAATTTTGCATGTTTGATTAGCAATTTTGTAAGTGTAATTGTTCTATCTCTTGGGTTCAATTTCCACATGGTATCAGAGCCTTTGTAGATCTATTTCTCTCCTTCCATATTGTTATTGTAGGTTCAACATCTTGACTGGGAGCATATTCTCCTGACTGAAGGGCACAGCTTCTGAGCTATGGACCAATCTCAGAAGATCATCTTGAATCCATTAAATTTATTTGAGTGGAAAGCTAAGATGGAGATATTGTTGAGAGTGAAAGGTATCTACAGGGTGACTATGGAAATTGAGGAATATCCCAATGCAGTAGCATAGAAAATCAAATGGCACAACAAGAGGGATGAGGGCTATGTTATTTTGTGTATGAGCATTTCAAGAGACCTCCTCTTCCATATTGATGGATTGACATCACCTAATGAAGTGTGGGAGAATATTGTAGAGTTTTTTGCTAAGAAATATGAAATGATAGGACATCAAATCGAGAATGAGCTGATCTCCTTGAGTCCCAGTAGCTTCGAATCCTCGCAACTCTATTTTTCCAAGTTTAAAGCCCTTGTTAATTTGCAGCTAAAACAATGTGGGATCTAAAAGAAGGAAGAGAAACTAGTTTTGGCCATACTCTATAAGCTTGGCCTTGACTATTCAGTGTTTTTTTTTACCTTCCATGCCACCAAGTTGAAAGCTCGAGCCTGGAAGATGCATTAGCTTGCAGAGTTCATGGAATCTCTCACACAGGAACAAGATAAGTTGGTGATGATGGGCACCATCAAACCTTACAAAGACCAAGCTTTGGTTGCTGGAGATTCAAGGGTGGACTCAAAAAGAAAGAAAAAATATAAAAATCCACTTGAGCAAAAGAGAGACAAGAACAAGTCTCAAGAGGAGCACCAAGGTTCCAAGAAGAACTCCCAGAAGAAGAAGAACAAAGGAGAAATGAGCAAGTGTGCATACTGCAGTAAGGGCTATCATCTTGAGAGCTCTTGTATGAAGAAAAAAATTGACATGTTGACCCAAATCTTGGAGAAGAATAACATCTCCCTTATTGATTGCTCAAAGAAGAGGGAAGAAGAATCAAATTCAGAGGACAGAGAGAGAGTCCATGCCTTGGTTGCTGGCACATCAAGCTCACCTAGATTCATCATAGAATCTGGAGCTTCTAGACATATGGTTTCGACAAAAGAGGAATTCTCCTCTCTTGACATGTCAAAAGGTCCACCAATAGTTTTGGGAGATGACTCTATCACTAACAGTTTGGGGAAGGGAATGATTGATCTTGACCATGGTATGTTCAATAATGTGTTGTATGTTCCAGGTCTTGCCTCTAATCTCTTGTCAGTGTATCAGATGACTCACACTGGGTCTTCAAAGAAGGTCATCTTTCCCTTGATGATGTTGAAATCACTAATATTTCACTAGTAGAAAATGAGAAATTAATGACTAAAAAAATAACTAAAATCAGGCTATAAATGACTATTTTTGAGTCGGTGACTAATAGTAGCAAATTTTCACTATCTTATAGCTAGTCATATTTTACTAGTCATTAATAGCTTGACTTAGTAGTCATTGATTTAGTCATTGATAGACAATGATTTAGTCATTGATAGACAATGCTTTAGTCATTGATAGTCAATGATTTAGTCATTGATTTAGTCATTGTTTTAGTCATTGATAGTTAATGATTTAGTCATTGATTTAGCCATGGATTTAGTTATTGATTTCTAGCCATTCAAAAAACATGCAAGACACTTGTCGAACTGCCATTCGCCAAACCGACGACACATGTGTCCAAATGCAATTCGATGGAGTGACAAGGAATCTGGGAGACTTTGTCTCCATTGTTTAACACCTTCAACGTAATTAAATATTGGTAATTTTGAAGAAGACATGTTTAAAATGATATTTTAAGAAATTAACATTTGTGTAAATGAATACATTTCTTTCTCAACATTTTTAGTTTTAAGTGATATATTTTGGCATTTTTAGTTTTAAGTGATAATTTTTTTTACTAATTAAAGTTTTATTATATATTTAGTATATATTTAACATTGACATGAGTTACCCATTGAAATATGTATTGTTTTATGAAATATGTATGGAAATCAAGTGGGTAAGAGAAAAACAAATTGTTTTAGATTTGAAACTTAAATGTCAAAAAAATAAAAATGAATTGGGTGTCAAGGTATACACTGCAAAATGGCTTGTTGTTGTGATTTAGCCATTTAAAAAGGAAGCTATGATTTTTTGAATATTTTGATTTGACAAATTACAAAAGAACACAATATATAAGTTTGTATAACAATATGAAAAGTTGTACAATTCCTTGTAATGCTTTAACCAAGGTGGAATCCAAACCTAAATTGGTACTTTGTTCTATTTTATTAAACTATAAGTTGATTCTAATAAAAATTACAAGTTGTCCAAAGGGGTTGGATCCATTGGTGAAGAGCGAGGTGTTTTTCACTTGTGGGAAATGTTAAATTCCAATGAAATCCAAGTCTAAAGCAACGAGGTCACCTTGATGCAGTGGCCGAACATGTGGTTGCACCCAGAGGGATTATATAAATGATATCATGACCTATGCACACATAACTGGATCAAAACTCACCCCCATGTCCTTCAATTTTAAAGTGAATTCCCACTAGCTAATCCAGTTATGGTGTGGATCTTGTGAGTAAGGCGACCTATGTTCAATTCCCCTTAGGGTTGTGTTAGTTTTTCAACATTTAAGCTAGCATTAAGATAAGATCTTTTCACTGAGAGAATAACAAGCACAACAATCACATAAGCACATCACAAGAGACAAGAGACACAAAGATTTTAGGAGGGGAAACCATAAATGGAGAAAACCCCTCAACTTCCTCTAAGATAGTATCACCACAAGATGTGAACCCAAAACAATAAGATGACCTCCCTTCACAATAACAGCCTTCTGTCTTCTGTCAAGCCCAAGAATTTCCTTCTCCAAAAGTGTGCCACACTTGAGAGAGAAAGAGAGCTCAGTCACAAGTGATAAATAGAGAGACTCTCACTCTCTATTTATATTATTCCATTGAATTGAAGTGTACTCAACCTAATAATTACTACTCGAGCCTACACCTTAATTAGTGTATAATAACTCAAGTGCCCCAAAACTATGGGGACTTACCTAATGACTTGACAAGACTTGTTTACATTAATAATCCTCCCGATCGGAACATCGGGGCATGACCACATGACTCAAATACATAATAGAAACATCCCGGAATAAACATCGGGTTACAATATATAAAATACATATAAGAATACATTCCGAAGTTACATATACATCAACACTCCCTCTTAACTAGGAAGGTATTCTTTCGACAAAATTTTCAGCACTGGTCTTCTTTTCTGTATCACTGGATCATGTTCATCTTCAAGTCATCTCTGTCATCAAGTCTTCTTCATCTTCAAGTCATCTTCATCTTCAAGTCATCTTCATCTTCAAGTCATCTTCATCTTCAAGTCATCTGGATCTGGATCATCTCTCGATCTGGATCATCATAGGACATCATCACAAGATCTATATCATCACTCGATCTGGATCATCATCACTTAATCTAGATCATCACTCGATATGGATCATCATCACTGGACTGGATCTAGATCATCACTGCCGAATCTGGATCATCACTCGATCTGGATCTCTCAGAGTCATCATAACTGGATCTGGATCATAGCTCGATCTGGATCATCACTGGTCATCATCAAGTGTGTACTATCTCATCATAGGAAGTTCTACAGAGCCAGTCCTTTTTCATACTGGATGTAGGCCCACCACCTGCAGGTCTTCATCATCACCGGCCATACTGTGGAATCCTCAGGACTTATTACATGCGTCACAAAACCTTGAAAGAGCATCCTAGGTTGTTACGAGCACACAGCTCTACCTATAGGATCTCCTAGGGCACCGAATTACATGTGACCTCACCACAAAACCTCGCAAGAGCATCCCAGGCTATTACGAGCACACAGCTCTACCTATAGGATCTCCCAGGGCAATGAATTACATGTGGTCATGGAAAAATCTCGCAAGAGCATCCCAGGACTGATTATGGGCACACAGCCCAACCTATTGGATCTCCCAGGGAACCGAATTACATGCCATAGGACAAAACCTCGAAAGAGCATCTGCCAGATATCCCAGGGAACCGAATTACATGCCATAGGACAAAACCTCGAAAGAGCATCTGCCAGATATCCCAGGGAACCGAATTACATGCCATAGGAAAAACCTCGAAAGACTATCTGCAGATCTCCCAGGGCACCGAATTACATGTCCTCCCAGAGAAAAACCTCGAAAGAGCATTTTCCAGATGTCCCAGGGCACCGAATTACATGCCATAGGCAAAACCTCGAAAGACCATCTGCAAATCTCCCAGGGAATCGGATTACATGCTCATCTGCACAACCTGACTGAGTGTTCCTGGTAACTGACCAGGTGCCTCCATTCCTAGAATGGCAGTTTCCCTTACATCTGTCCTACTCGACAAAATGGCCAGCACTTATATCTGACATGGAAGGAACTAAATCCTTTAGCCATGAACAGAATGGCTCTGCCCTTACATCTGACCTGCTCGTCAGAATG
This sequence comes from Pseudotsuga menziesii, assembly GCA_001517045.1. Lineage (NCBI taxonomy): Eukaryota > Viridiplantae > Streptophyta > Pinopsida > Pinales > Pinaceae > Pseudotsuga > Pseudotsuga menziesii. The sequence continues at coordinate 276,167 of LPNX010288960.1, forward strand.
GCACAATCCCATCCAATGATGGAAGACTCTAGACTCCAACGAGGAGAGATTTCTGCACTTACATCTTCCATGGAAGGAACTAAATCCTTTAGCCATGCACAGAATGGCTCCGCCCTTACATCTGACCTGCTCGTCAGAATGGCACAATCCCATCTAATGATGGAAGACTCTCAACTCCAACGAGGAGAGATTTCTGCACTTACATCTGCCATGGAAGGAACTAAATCCTTTAGCCATGCACAGAATGGCTCTGCCCTTACATCTAACCTACTCATCAGAATGGCACAATCCCATCTAATGATGGAAGACTCTCAACTCCAACGAGGAGAGATTTCTGCACTTACATCTGCCATGGAAGGAACTAAATCCTTTAGCCATGCACAGAATGGCACAGCCCTTAAATCTGACCTACTCATCAGAATGGCTCTCAATCTCAGCACTCATATCTGACATGGAAGAAACTGAATCCTCTCACCATAACAGAATGGATTAGCCCTTACATCTGACATGCTCGTCAGAATGGCTTTGGATCTCTAGCACTCATATCTGACATGGAAGGGACTGAATCCTCTCACCATGACAGAATGGATCAGCCCTTACATCTAACCTGCTCGTCAGAATGGCTTTGGGACTCATCACTGTCTCTGGGAGGAAGCCTCGATCTGGAGAACACCAAGTTTCTCTCTGAAGTACTCAAACTTTAGCCTAGCCAATGGCTTCATCAATACATCAGCTATCTGTTCCTCCGTCGCAACATACAGGAGCTTCACTGCTCCTCTCTGTACCATATCCCTGATATAGTGATATCTGATCTCAATATGTTTCGACCTGTCATGGAACACTGGATTCTCTGACAACTTCAAGCAACTTCGGTTGTCAAATTGTATACAGGTAGCATCCAACTGGAGATCAAATATATCAGACAGTAGCTTCTGCAGCCATACTACCTCACAACTAGCTAAACAAGCTACGACATACTCTGCTTCAGCTGTACTCAGTGCCACACAGGATTGCTTCCTACTAAACCAAGAGATCACACCTGATCCCATACTGAAGCAACATCCCGAAGTACTCTTCCTGTCGATGGCACTGCCTGCCCAATCTGAATCAACATAACCCTCCAGGTTAATCTTCTGATTTGCATTGTACTTGAGCCCATAATAAACTGTACCCCTGCATGCTTTGCAACCATCAAGTGAACATGTCTCAATGTGTTCACAGCAAAGCAAATATTTGGTATCAGGTACATCAATGACCCAATCATCTAACGATACATCGTAGCATCAACCGACTCTAATAAAGCATCACTCAATAGCTTCATGTTCGATGCCATAGGTGTAGCCATAGCTTTGTAGTCCATCATCCCAAACCTCTTCAGGATCTCTACTGCATACTTCCCTTGTCCAAGGAAGATTCCATCTGTACTCTGCCACACCTCCATGCCTAGAACAATAGTGCATCGACACATAACAGGAACATCACTGGTCTTCTGCCTTCAACCTTGAAGCAAAGGTTGGAATCCACTTTACTCTCAGTAAATCCTAGAGTCATCAGTAATATGCCCATCCTGTTGTACCATGTCGAACCTTAAGATATTCTGTAGTCACTCCCTCTGAAACGGAGCATCATACTCCCTCTGTCTCCTGCACTCTATGCACTGAAAACATTCTGTACCGGAGTGACAAGTAGCTTCCTATGCTACTAGTATTCTATGTATCCATCTAGTATATAGACTTGCATCTTCAACCTTGTAGCAAAGGTTAAGATCTTCATCAATCTCATCATGTATGTGTTTCAACTCTTACTGGCTACAAATGTCTCTTCGTAGTCTAGGCCTTCTTTTCATGAGAAGCCTCGTGCTACGAATCTTGCTTTGTATCCCACGATATTTCCATCTACTGCAAGATGGAACTATGAACTTCTCTTCAGGTCTTGATACTGCATCTAGACATCATTCTTCTTGAACTGGTCTTCCCTTTCTTCTTGGTGGCTGGAAGGTTCTACATCAATGATGTCATTGCACTCGTCATATTATTCTTCATTTTGAAATGTCATCACTTGTTCTTCGGAACAAGTCTTCATTCTTCTTTGCTTGTAGGTGATTATGTATGGGATATTTCCTACAAGTCAAATGCATTTATATGGTTAGAAACATTTCATAAGGAATATTCATACTGGAAAATACTTATGCATAAATATATGATCATGCAACTACTTTAGCCAATACAACATTCATCCATATCTCACTGAAACTTTCTAGATGCCTTCCATCTCTACCAGGACAACATTGAGATTGTGCACTAATCCAATATGTCAGCAAAGAGGTTTCATTATAGATAAGTAGCAATAGAGAATTTGTATCGCACCATGAGCTACTTACCCATCACATGCATATTAGTAGTATACTGTCATTTATGCAAACATCCTATCATGCATAACACATCAACTAAATATAAACAAATGCATAACAGAACAATATTATGAAATGACAATTGAATACTTATCTTTATTTGTTTCGTGGGCATACTTCTTCTTGAGTCTTCAGCTTCATCATCTTATTCATTCATGATAGCATCGTTTCTTATCCAAATGCTAGGATGGATAAGAAGTTCTTCAAGAGTTGAGTTCATCATATTCCTCATCGCTTGAGGGATCTTCTTTGGATGGCAAGAGCTTGATCTTCAATTGCTCCCATCTTCTCTTCTCTTCTTATGAGTCAAGCTTCTTCTTCTTCTCGAAGTTTGCTGAAAGTAATCACTTCCTTCTGGAACACATTCCTTAAATGAATGAATTCCATGATCCTGGGAGGCCATTCAAGGTGGCCATCACCACTTCTGCATTCTTCACTTCTGCTTCAAGTTGTTCTTGATTTGAGAGACTCTTATGACTGCATGGTCTCTGCATTCTGGATCTTCACATTCTTCAACTGGTTTCTTAACGTCATGTTCTAATTTCTATTATTCCCTTCGAATAGCTTGGTCAAGGAATAAAACATCTGTAGTGTCTTTAAGGAAGAAACTTGTGGCACAAGTTGATCTGTGACTGAATCAACCATTCTCTTCTTGGCCTTGACCAAGTTCTTTTTGTGAAGGGCTTCTAGCCTCATCTCCCTCTGAAACTGGAACCTCCATACTCATGTAGGTGTCCAATCCATTTTCTTCAGAGGGATCATATACTTCTAGGATTGGAATTTGTCAACTTCCCCAAGCTTGTCATCAAGCTGATGTGATAGATCACTTTGAAATGAGAACCTCAAATGGAAATAGCAAAGGATTAGATCTTACCGATTTGAGGTGTTCGTCCTTGTCCCGGAGTTTGCTGATCTAGGGTTTGTCACAGAAACCCTAATTTTAAAAACTTGGAATATTTCAGATATGATTGGATGAATAGATATATCTCTTCAAATGGAGCTTTCCAATGTACTCCTTTTCTGAAAACAGTGGAGGGAAGCTCCCGGAACAGGAAGCCCTAATTTCCTGATTTCTTCTGCAGAAATACCTGTTACTGTTTCTGAGATATCTCTGAAATTACTAATACTCTGTGTCTGAAATTTCTCACTAAGGTAACCTCGCATGTCCCTGAGCCAACACCTCAGTTTTCATCAGAATTGGTTTCACCATTTGGGATTTATGACCCTTTTCCCAAGGTGACCTGTTACAGGACTGTTCAAAATAGCGAGGTTGTACGACATGCCACGTGTCACTGGTTTATCTTCTGAGTCTGACCTTCGGACCATAGAAATCAAATTCTGTTCCCTTTCTAGAACATCTTCCGGAATTCCATTTGGACCTCTGTAGCCCAAGATATTGCAGATCTCCCCAGATGTCCTGTTTAGGGATGAATTCTGGAAGAGGATGAAGCCCTAACTTGGAGAGATCATATCTCCCAGAATCTAGCGAATCAGAGGATGAACTTTGGACACAGTGTTCATCATGAGTTTTTATTCGTTCCCTGCAATTTTCAGGTTCTGAGACTTCACCAATATCAGAATATAGTGACTGTACCAAAACTTAGCATTTTTAGTATTTAGGGTTTTTCTTAACTCAGGGTCAAACTAGGGTTTGACTTTCCCAGAGTTTCACCCAACCAAATTTCTTGATCCAAGTATTTAAATTTTGGTTTTGATGAGGAGAAGAATACTATGCTGGTCTCACTCAAAAATTCCTCTTCTGTAGAAAGCCCTAATTTTCGCATCGAAACTGAAAATGCTTAAAATTGAATTCCACATCGACAGAAAGATGCACCCTTCAATGGAGAGTCATCCTATCATACTTTTGCTGAAAATATATGGAGGAAGATCCACAAAATAGGAAGCCCTAGTTCCTGTAGCTGCACAATGTCTTCTTCTCAGGTTATCTATGATTCCATGTTAGTTTTTCAACATTTAAGCTAGCATTAAGATAAGATCTTTTCACTGAGAGAATAACAAGCACAGCAATCACATAAGCACATCACAAGAGACAAGAGACACAAAGATTTTAGGAGGGGAAATGTCAAAACCCCAAAATTTTCAAAAAAATTAAAAATTTGAAAAAGGCATAAAAATCATATTAATGCAGTCGTTAAATGTTGAATTGGATATTCCTACTGATATTGTAAGAGCATGACCCCTTTTATTTCTATTCTTTTAAAGAATATTTTCTTTTCAGTTACTGAATGTTTTTCTATTTGTGACATAAGGTGAATTTTTCGTGAAAAGATGGGGCTTACTTAGCGTTACGCTAATGCATAAAGTTCCTTCTGTTGTTACAGTTGACAGGTAAAGTTCGAGTTATTGCTAACAATTTAAAGTAATACTCCTCAAATTGTTATTCCAATTCAATCAGTAAAATTTAACACATACTAGCCAATTTTATCGTGCCTTTGGAGGTAAAGCTTTTTCCTTACTCTTTTGAGATTTTTTTTTTTTTTTAGAGTTACTAGAACGTCTATAAATTACTAGTTGTAACGAAAAATAGAAAACTGATAATGTTTCTTTCTATCACAAAAGTGTCTTCGAATTGATATAACAGGCCTATTTCTATTTACTTGTTGTCACTCCACTGTATCAAAGAATTTCAATTTAGAGAGGTCTTGTATAGTAAAAACGAGGCGTACTGTCTGAAATAACTCTTCAGTTATTTTATAGAGTTTTTATGAAAAGGATATTACCTCTTTCTACAATGACAGTAAAGGGATAAACTTAAAGCACCTCTAGGGTGAGTTCCAGATATTCATAATTTAGGCTCAATAAGATTTTCACGACCCTATCATTAGAGAAGATGGCGAAGTAGATTACCTAAAGTTACTTGTTTATATTCTTCTTATTCATATCTTTGAAAACCTTTAAATTAAGATTGACAACCTTAAAAACTTCAAGTTGCCATACAGAAATGTTAACCAAGAAATGTATGTTATCCGTCGGAATAGGATAAGAGCAAGTATAGAGTAAGTCTCCCCAGTTTTATCTCATAAACTACAACCTACAGTTTTTCATTTCTTAACTCTATTCGAAGGTAGGATAAATAACAAGTATTTTCTCCTATCTAAACAAATAAATATCCTCTAACACAATGCATCTGAATTGAAAATGTCTTACAAAGTTTTACCTATTATTAGGGTACAAACAACAAGTATAGGGCGTAATGTATAGTGCTAGACTTATCATTTTGTCTATAACACTAATCCTTGTAAAAAATATAACTTCAAAAACGTTTTAAGTTAGAATCCATTATGTTTCTAATCCTAAACCATACTCTTGTTGTTTATAACATGTATATCCATTATTTTATAATGCATAGTCTTGTTAGGCAAGGTAACAAAGCTCTTTATTTAAACTCCACGATGATCAAGGTATAATTATAGATTTCAATACCAAAGCAATTTATATGGTTTAAACCTAAAACAAGGCAATCATAATATAAATCATTTGTATTAATGTTATTCACGTTTTTGTTGTGTCAGGTCAAAGCATAATCTACGTTTATCATAGTCTCCAAATGGGAAATGATTGAAATGTGCATAATTTCAACGAGCAGTGAGAACTATAGTTCTCAACCCACTTTCATGCAATAATTTAAGCACTGACGTGGTCACGTCTTGACCTAGCATCTGCGCCATATAACTTGTCATGACCGTGTGCTTGGCATTCCTCCTTTGCGTTCGGGCCTTTGGCCGCAGCTCTGCAAACCCTTGCTGTCTCTGGTTCGATCCACCACTGGTTTACGATTTGTCCATGAGCCTCCTCTAAAATCGATTCCTCTTTGGCTCTGCTAGCATTTGGGAGGAGTCTTAACCTCTCCAGTTCGCAGTTTACTTTGTATTGCTGCCATTACTAGGGTTTTAATTTGCTGGAGTTACTGTTTGCTCCTTCGGCTCCATCGTGCACTGGTTTCTCTCCTCATTGGGTGTTACGCACTCTCTTTAGTTGTGCTATCAGTTGGTGGCAACGTTTGCAGGTTATCTCCTTCCTTAGGCTACGGGGTTCCATACTCTGTTGGGCATTTGCGATATCTCCAAAGCTGGTCATGATTTTAGAGTTAGTTCATCGCTGGACTGGCTGCATCAAATCACTGCGAGGGTTTTTATAATTTTCAGGTAATTTGTATAAGTTATCGTTTCTTCATATTACTGTGTTAGTTACAGTTTTACTTATGTTGTTAACCCTTGCATAAAGCACACAGTGTATAACTCTAGGTCGTTTCTTGATTTTGCAGATAATGGTACTTGTTCCCTCGGCCTGTCAATTGGTTGGAAACTTCGGCACCTCGGTCTTCGGTAAGCTCCGGTCTTTTCACGGCTAGTTTACCTTATGCGAGTACTTGCCAGTAACGATGGTTTCGCCAATTAGTTTCTGTTCGACCCGTAGGGTTTTTAAGTTGTTTAAACCACAAGCATTAGGGTTTATACCCAGCTTGTAAGTATAGCCTTACGGCTATGGCTGTAAACGTAATACGGCTTGGCTGTAATTGCAAATACGACTTGGTTTGTAAATACTTCTGGTTTTAACATGAGGCCGAACAGGCTGTAGCCTTCTTTTGATACTATTATCTTTTAAACAGGCTAAGAAGGCTGTAAGCCATTACATTGATTTTACTGTGGTTAAACCTCGTTATTAATATTGTTTTGACAGTTGTTACTACTGTATGCATGTATAAATTTTTGGTAAATATCTTCTGATATATAACCTGTAACTAGCTTTTTAAAATAATCTCTTCTTTAATTCTTATAGTAAAAACCCAAGTTAACCTTGGTAAATCTTATGTCTATGGCTGGAATAAAATTTATCTTTTACTTCTGTAGTTGTAAATGAAACAGAAATTTGATAGGGTTTAACCCTAGTTCAAAATTTAATCTTTGTTCAGTTTATAAAACAAAAACTTTGTTGGTTTGTAATACAATAAAAGTGTATAAAAGAAAACAACTCTCTGTCGAAAGTTACCCCATTTCTTGTTTATTCTTTTACGTTTTTAAGATAGCAGCTGGTTCTTCTTTTAAAAAGTGGAAACCAATTATTAAGCTGTGAATAAAACTTATTAAAGAAGTTACTGTGGGGTAAAAACTTGTTTTACTGTTTCTAAAAAGTTTGTAGGGTTTATACCCTTCCACAGTTATAATTGTTAGTATTACTTC
>LPNX010288960.1:293263-310060 GCA_001517045.1 Pseudotsuga menziesii
CGAATACATAGTTTGTATATTTTTAAATATTATTATAAGGACTCAGTATAAGTCCAAATAATTCAAAGTATTTAATCTTTGTTTAGCTTATGTAAATACAGCTCCTGTATAAGCTTTACTACTCTTTAGTCTTATAAGATAATATNTTAGTATTATAAGATAATATAAAACAGTTCTTCCAAGCTGTCCTTAAGCTGTATTTATAAAATAAATTTAACATTTACAGGTTAAAAGAAAACTGAATTACTGAGTAAATCTTAATTCTGTATCTAGTTCCTGCTTTGAGTTGTTTTCCATGTAAAGAAATTATTTGAAAACCAGGAAAGAAATGTGTAACAAATAAATGAACCTGTGACTAAGTTCTGTGTTCTTTTAAGATCAGTATCAGTCAGAATGTAGTAAACTAATAAAATAAGAGGCACTGGAGGATAACAGAAATAATTAGTTAGGAAACTCAGTCCAGAAAAGTAATGTTTCTGAGACTGAATCACCGTGCTAGAGTACTATCTGGTAACACCAGATGTGGAAAAACACGGTGTTACTAACAAAACTTTTTACTAACATTCTAAAGACTAATTTACAGATACCATTTGATTACAGAAACATAAATACTTATAACATTCATCCATTTGCACTCAAAAAAACATAAAGAAATAAGTAAAAACATGTTTAATGCTGTGGACAACAACAGCAATGGGAGGCCGTTCCTCCCTACCAATTCCTGGAGAGCGCTCAGACAGGGACTTCTCAGGACCCCCGAGCTTGCTCTGTCTCCCTGGCTTGGAACTAGGTGCAGCAAAACAGATACAGCCCTCAAATCAGTATCAACTCTGATCCTTTAGTCAGTTTCCTTAGCTCAAATAGCTATACTCAACTTCAAGTTACTGCAAACACTCACTCAAAACACTTCCTGAATATCTTTCCCTATTTCCTCAAATGAAATTCCTGAATACATTCAGCTGAATGAATTCTTTCTGGAATAAAAATAACTGAGCGACCTCAGCTCTCTTCATTGAGTACTTTTAAAGATTTCCTAGGTCTTAATTGGGTTAACTGTCATTTAATGAGCCACCTGCTCACATTCCACTTTCTTGGGGAATCATGACCCCAATTATAGGGAAGTTTCCACCTGCAACTTAGGAAGTGCTTGAGGATGCTGCCACTTGTCCTTTGCCTCTCCACCTAGTTCCAACACCCAGTTTGACCAGTAACCTCTTTTAACAGCTCTCCCATGCTGTTGTCTCCATAATTTATTTATTATTAATAAAATATTCTCAATTACACTCCATAACTGTTGACTCTGCTGAGTCATCAATCCCTACTTAGGATTAAGTTTAACATAATGTTTCAAAAAAATAATAAAACAAATTACATAATTTTACAAAATTGGGGTATGTGACAGGAAACCATAAATGGAGAAAACCCCTCAACTTATTCTAAGATAGTATCACCACAAGATGTGAACCCAAAACAGTAAGATGACCTCCCTTCATAACAGCAGCCTTCTGTCTTCTGTCAAGCCCAAGAATTTCCTTCTCCAAAAGTGCGCCACACTTGAGAGAGCAAGAGAGCTCAGTCACAAGTGATAAATAGAGAGACTCTCACTCTCTATTTATATTATTCCATTGACTTGAAGTGCACTCAACCTAATAATTACTACTCGAGCCTACACCTTAATTAGTGTATAATAACTCAAGTGCCCCAAAACTGTGGGGACTTACCTAATGACTTGACAAGACTTGTTTACATTAATAATCCTCCCGATCGGAACATCGGGACTTGACCACATGACTCAAATACATAATAGAAAATTCCCGGAATAAACATCGGGTTACAATATATAAAATACAGATAAGAATACATTCCGAAGTTACATATACATCAACAGGTTGAACTAGCTAGGAATAGACACCCAAAAGTATACCAAGTTAATGGTTGGTGTGGTCTAGGATGGGTGTGATTTTTGACGGAATAGATACATATGGGTCATGATTTCTCAAACCAAATACCACTCTCTCCAAGTGAGAGAGTTTCGAGCAAAAAAAAAAAAACAAGTCAAAACAATTTAAATTGTTAATTTCAAAACTATACAAATTATGTGAAACTTGTTAGTTTAAAATTTTACATCTTTCCTAGAGGTTTCTTCGATTTGAACATTGTGAACTTTCAACTATAATATTGTTATGTTCACGATGATAAATCATTTTGTTTAGGTTTTTTATAGGTGGCATCTTTAGAAATCGAATGAAAAATGTGTACTATTTTGTGTCTCTACGCACATTTCAGATCGCAAACCTGCATCCATATTCAACAGAAATTTAGCTTAATAATTTTTAAGACTAATCAAGATACTTTAATAATGTTTGAGGTTGGATTTTCTTTGGCAGCCGGCTCAAACTTTATATTATTAATTATTCTCTTTCTTTCTTCCTAAGACATGGATCAACGACTTCCAAGGATTATAAAGGATGATCCCATCATCTAAGGTTTGCGGTACAAAATGTGTGTAGAGACACTAAATAATTACACAGGTTTCTGTTCAATTTCTAAATATGACAATTAACAACAATGGACAATAATTCACCTCTTAACAACCCCAATCAAGGAGGAAATCCAAGGGAAAATTCACCAAATGTGTGCCAACAAGTTTCAACCCTATGGAGAAATCTTATCATGCATAAACAAGATCTAGAAATCACTTTATACATTACGACACTTGTAATTACAATAAATTTGTTACCCTATCTTCAATATTAATGTTAATCAGATAACAATTTCAACCAATCCATGAAGAAATATATACCTAAAACCAAATATGTCATAGACACAATTTTGGACAGCTTAAAACTTCATATATATGTATAAAGATGAAGCTCATGTACTTACGTACATACCATAGTCTCATCCCAAGGTTAGTACAATTCTCTAGCTCTCCAAAAATCTAGCTAAGGAACACCAATAATAACTTAGCTCACATGGAGGATCTCTAATAAGAATCACACAAAACTTTCCTCTAGGGAAAGCATCTAATATTTGTCTTCACTTCAACAAGTACAATCCAAGATTTCATCACAAAACCTTAGCTCCATTGTTTCTATGTTGGTGTTTGATTTCTGACATGTACTAAAAAATACCTTCTTAATAGTTGTGTTGCCTATGGATGCAAACAAAGCAAGTCATGAAAATACAATATATTCTACTCTATTAGATATTATGCAAGGAAAGAAATTTAAACCAAAGCCTATAAGCACAATATATAACCAAGGATGAATAAATTTGTAATAATCAACATAAAGAAAAACAAGATTACAAAACCTTGTTATTAGTTAATGAAGAGGTGGACCCCACAACTAACCCAAGGGAGGGTTCTTATTGTCGTCGATTCCTCCACTCCAATTTGTTGGTGTTGTAGTATGGAGTCCTATGTTAGAAATAAAAGGATAGATATGGAAGGTCTCCCACTATCTCGAAGAAATCCATTAGTATAACCTTACTTGTGTTGAGTGATGGTGAATGAGCTTGAGGGTTTTATTTATAAGGAAAATATGTGGACATGTCTTAAAACTAGCTCCAATTTGAATAATTCATTTTCATTGATGAAATAGTGGGATAGTGATAGGTATTGGAGACTAGATCAAAGGTTATTTTTAGTAACAACAATTTGGTGATGTCCACTTTAAGTCACTACACCTTTTTGGAAGGTGAACAACATTGATGAGTAAAAAGTTTATGTTTTTGGGACTTATATATTGTTTTACAAGGAAAAAGTGCAAGGCCTTCACAAATTATTGAGCAAATTCTATGAGTTGACTTTTTTGGTCAAATTTAATATTCAAGTTAATTTGTGTTCATAATGTTGAGGCCGTATGGTGATGGAAATGGGGATACTTCTATTGAAAGTGATTTGCAAGGGTGATGATGATCATGTCATGTCTAAGCGAGTGAGAAAAATTATACCATTAATAGTTGTGCCCTTATGTATGTGGTCAGGAGCACATTGTATGGTTGAAATACATCACAAGTTTGTCTCTTCAATCTAAGAGAAAGCATCCACCTAAAGGAGGATTGGATTAAGATAAATATTTGTCTCCCCTCCACCCAACACTCCCCCCCCCCACCAAGGATCCATGGAGACCCACCTACAAACAACCAACCAAAGGAGTAATGTGTGTATGCAGTCTCAAATATAAATGAGTGAGCATCCCCATGCTTGCATAAGTGTCTCAATATAATATGGGATCATGACCTGATAGGGCTAGAACAAAGTACATGAATATCTTCTCTAGGAAAATACTTCATGATAATTAGGGAAAAGAGGACATAATCCAAGTATAGAGATGTGGTCCATATCACATATGATCTGAGTACATGAGAAGGAACAATCTAATTTGGAAAGGTAACAAATCATAGCAACTGAAGCCCTTTTAAAAACTAAAAGGATTGAATATATGGAACGAGCCACAATAAGAAGGGCTCATCACATGTGGCTCCAATAATTGTTAAATAGAGCTAAAAAAACCAATGTATGGCATATGAAATTGAATCATTGTCATGACCTCAACTTGGACATCAATAAACAATGTTAAATGAATGGCCTCCAAAAAGTCTCAATAGCTAGAGGGAGTAATAAATATTCAAGGTGTTCAACCAAATTGGGATAATAAACCAACCATAATGTACGATTCTCAATGGTGCAATAAATGTGTTGAAGTCAAGCACATGAGAACCAACTAGTCCAAGGAAAATGAGGTCTCCCTTAATTTAGTCCAAGGTTACCCATGAATGGTGAAAAAGGGGCCAAGATACAACATGCCTCTAGACCAATCCTCTATAATAGTTTTCTTAGAGTTGATAGAGGTAGCTTCGTTGATAACAAAGTAATGAGGGAAACCTTGTGTACCAGCACATGATATAAAACAAGGATATGAAATGAAACTAGGACTGAGACACACAGGAGTGGAAGGTTAAAGAGTGATGGACTTTATGCTTCCTTTTTTCAGAGGATAAAGGCATGGATGACTTGACAATAAATATATAACATGTCATGAAATAACCAAAGATACAGGGGATGATTTAAGAGGAGGGGTATAATGGGATGATCATGTGAAATCACTGAAATGGGTGATACTCATGGAGGGTAGATACACTAAGCTCAATGGGTTCCAAGAAGATGGCATCAAAAGGTTCCATGGGTGACTCATCACATAATGTTCTAAACAAAGGAAATCAAGAATGTTGTCGTAAGAGATCATTTACATTTTTCATTCGTGCTGTGGAGAGCTTTTGAATGGTTTCCCAAACGATGGGAATAGTTTGGAAATGATACAACCAAGGAGATAGGTGTCTGAAAGTGACCAAATGAATCAAATATAAGTGTGATAGAAAGTGGAAGTAACCAAGGGGTAGACACTAGTGGTAACTCTATAACAGTAGATGAATGGTGAAAATAGTATGCAACTTTTATAGTATGGCTAAAGCGATGTGCTTGTAATATGTAAACTAAGACAAACAATGCCATATATGTTGAAAGTGTGCAGAAGTCCTAAGGTAAGTCGATGAGTGAGGTGAAAAATAATATGTGGCTAAATTTTTGGCATAGATTATACGAACCCCCATTCATACCAAGAAACAACAACATGGGTATTGAAATGCACCAAGGTACTAATAAGTGGTAACCCATGGAGGTAAGGCACTACTGTCAAGCAAGGGTTAATGGAAGGGTGGTTGATTTAGGCCAATTTCCCAAATAGAGAAGGAGAGGTCCTCTAGGCATGAACATTGTAAAAAAACATGTTAACTAAATAAGGTGTGGTAGAGGAAAATCACTTAGAGGTAGCCTTGGTATGGAAAGGACAAATTTCACGTTTGTATAGAGGACACATTCAGCTTTCGGATGAGAATGATTCCATTAAATGGACATGGAACATCCAAAGAAGCCTCCTTTTTGCTTGCCTAGCATATGATGCAATATTATTAGGAATGGTGGTGGAAAATCGTTGGTTGTACAAGAAATGCTAGAAATGTAAAGTTCCTCATAAGATCAATTTTTTTCATGGCTTGCATTAAAAAACCGAATACTCACATGGGAAAACTTGCAAAGAAGGAGATTCATTAGCCAAAACATTTGTCCACTCTGTGCAATAAATGCAAAATCGGTGGTGCACTTGTTAATTCTTTGTCCTATTGCAAAACATGTATGGATTTCAGTGTGCATAGCATGCAATATACGCTTTAACTAGTCAAATGTTTCTTTTTCAGAATGTTTAATGAGTTTTTTTAATCATGCTCCTCAATGGGGTGCGTTGGCTTGTTTCATAGTTTGGGGAATCTAGAAGGAGAGGAACGTTAATCTCTTTGAGAACAAAAGTTTCTCCATTGACATGATTATTGGAAAAGGCATCACCTCCTTTTTTGAATATGGAGGCAACCCAAATAGTATGCAAAATAGCCATGCTAATGTTCCCTGAAATCCCACGGTATTTGTTGAGGGACAAATAACGAATGTTGATGGTGCCTCACAGGACTTGGCCAAGAGATATGGTGCTAAAGCAATTATTGTTTTGGACAGATCTTGTTATATCAAATTATGGCTAGCCGTGGTCTGGAGACCAATACAAGAGGGGAACTCATGGGATTATGGATGGTCCTTCATTTTGCTAAATCTAGAAGCATCATCTTGGTTCAAGTTGTTGATTGTAAACTGGGCAAGAAACAAATGCTATATTCAATCTCTTCTTCTTTAGTATTGGATGTCCTATGTCTTGCGGTTGCTTGAAGAGTCACCAAACTTATCCATCATCCACATTTTCATGGATTCAATGAGCTTACGAATGCTTTATCCATGCGAGGTTTACTCATGGTAGAAGGTGCCATTCACCTAGAATTCTCAGTTGAGGATAGTTTAGTTTCAACAGTCAGTTTGAAAATTTTCAACTAGTTTTAGTTGCTTTTTTTTTCTAGGATGAATATTTTATCCTTTCTGCTGTTGATGTGGTCTCATTGCTTGTTAATGGATATTTCAGTTCTATATGGGATCATATTTTTTTGATCTTGTATTTTCCTAGGTTCTCTGTCTTTGGCCTCGAATGGTGCGACCTTTCTCTATTCCGGGTCTAAAGCTGCTCATGTTTGTGTTTTTTTCAATTTTTTATAATTTAGTTAATTTTTTTAGTTTTGTTAAATTTTTTAATATGTCAAAAAAACACATGTTTGTAATAAATTTTATATTTTTAAAATAAAAATTTCAAAAATTTTAATACATTTTTTAACAAACATTTATTGCTTAATAAAAAATATTCTTTTTTTCTTAATTTAGATTTTTTATTTTATTTAAATGTTTAAAAAATTATAAAAGAAAAATAAAAATGGAGAGGGGAAGTGATAGACACTAAAGAGTGGAGACTATTTTAAAGCTATGGTTTCAAAAATGTTGCAATATTAACATTACTTTTCGATTTGGAAGTTGATTTTAACACTTTTCTAGTAATAATAGTGATTGTCGAACAGGGATTTTCAAACAAATTATAATTAATAATAGTGATTGTCAAACAGGGGTTTTCAAACAAATTATAATTTCTCTTGTAGTATTAGTTTTCTATTAAGGAGTTTATTTTAATGCCATCCATGCAACAATATGAGTTTTTAAAGCAATGATTGTATTTTAAGACTGAAAAAAAAGGCACTCTGGTTAACATTATTTTTAAATTTGAAAGTTATCACACCAAAAAAAAGGATTTTTTAATCTAGAGTTCACGTTGTGAATTCATATTAGTTTTCTATTAAGGAGTTTATTTTAATGCTATGGATGCAACAATATGAGTTTTTAAAGCAATGATTATATTTTAAGAATGAAAGAAAAAGGCACTATGTAACACATTACTTTTAAATTTGAAAGTTGTCACACCAAAAAATGGATTTTTTAATGTAGAGTTTACATTATGAATTCGGATTTTTTATGGTAGAGTTTACATTATGAATTCGTATTAGTTTTCTATTAAAAAGTTTATGTTAATGCTATGAAGGTAACCAAATAAGTTTTTAAAGCAATAATTGTTCTTGAAGATCGAAAAAAAGCACTGTGATTAACATTGCTTCACATTACTTTTAAATTTGAAAATTGTCACACCAAAAAAAATGGATTTTTCAATCTAAAGTTCACATTATGAATTCGTATTACTTTTCTATTAAAGAATTTATTTTAATGTTATCGATGCAACGATATGAGTTTTTAAAACAATGATTATATTTTAAGATTTAAAAAAGAAGAAGAAAGCACTATGGTTAACCTTACTTTTAAATTTGAATTTGAAGTTGTCACATTGTGAATATAAAATATAAAGTTCTCTTCGGGAAACACGTGATACCTCCAAATAATTCAACGTGAAAGGTGACGCGCCACGCCACCACCCAAAGATGCTATCTTAGCATAGCCATACACCTGCCTTTGGAGTGTACAGAAAATATAATATCTCTAAAAATAGTTCGAACTCGGATTCTATATATCCACACGCCTGTCACTTGGAGTACTTCGTTGTTAAAGAAGCAGAAACAGAAGTAGCAGATTAGCTTGGAGTTTTGTCAAAAATGGAGACCCACTGATGCCTGCATCGGAGGAAGTGCCAGTGGAGGGCTCGCCTCTTTCTGCCGGATGAGGTTTTACCCCACGTTTAGAAGTTGCCACTGCTTTTCTACTTCCACGGGGGCGGCTTCTGCTTCGGCTCTACCGCCTGTGAAAGCTTTCACTTATTCATGAGCGGCCTCGCCGGCAGGGCCCGGGTGCTGTTAATCTCCGTCGACTACCGTCTGGAACCCGAGCATCGTCTCCCCACTGCCTACGACGACTGCTGCCAAGCCGTCGAATGGGTCGCTTCCCTCGGTGGCAAGACGGAGCCCTGGCTTGAGTCGTACGCCGATTACTCGTGGTGTTTCATGGCCGAGGAGAGCGTGGGCGACAATATTGTTCACGCCGTCGGCTTGAGGACCGCCGGTCGAGACCTAGGGCCTCTCAACCTCAGAGGGCTCATTGTTATCCATCCCTATTTCGGCAACGAGGAGAGGAGGGATTCAATTCAATTTGATTACAAATTTGTCTAAACATAGCAGATTAGCAGATACTTTAAAGAAGGAGCTTCTTTAAATTCATTGATGTTTCTAAAACTGCATTCTCTAGAGATTTCAAACATTTATTTAGGGAGAAATGATGGATAGGTAAAGGGATACGAGAGGAATGTAGCTTCTGACCTTGTACCATTTTTTATATTACCATTTTTTATATTGTATATATGAGTCAAGTTTTTGAGAAAATCATTGCTATATCAGCAAATCAATCTCCTCCATAAAACTATGTATGATGGTTATGAGAACAAATACCAGTGGGTCTGTATAGGGCGTGTAATACTCATACTCAATGTTGCAGTCATTAAATGCCACAGGTTTGACTTCGGTTGGAAAATATGCTACCAAGATAAAATGAAACAGCACAAAGTATCAACCTTGATGTCGTTGAAATGCAACAGGTTTGACTTCGGTTGGAAAATATGCTACCAAGATAAAATGAAATAGCACAAAGGTATCAACCTTGATGTCGTTGAATCTATGTACTTCATGCAATTTAAGAGTGACCTTGCATGCAGAGATGTTGTTTATAGTCAATTATTGCAATAAAAAAGGCAAAAAAAAATCATCTGGTAAAATTTGCTCACGTCCCAAAAAAATACAACAAAGGGTACAACCATTCATAATCATCCCCAAATAAGATACAATTAAACAGTATCTTTAAATTTAAACATTCATAAGGTGTAGCTTGCAAGCTAGTGGATGATAGAACGATAGCAGAGACGGAGGCGAGGTACCTACATGGATTTTTTCCAGATGGATATCACGAGTTGGTTCACTCTCAATGTTGGCTTGGATTTTAGGTGAGCAAGCCCATCCTAGGGGCTCCATGGCTATGGCTGTCCTTGTTAGAAATGGTTCAGTTATTGTGGTGCACGGCCTGAACGTGGTCGTGGTGGTTCCTTCGATTGTGGTGGTTCCTTCGAGAACACTATAAGTTGTGTTGTTGATGCATGCCTTTCAAAGTGCCCATTTTTATTTTTGTTTTATTTATTATAAATTGTCTAACTAGCATTGCCCCTGTCATGCCACGATCTCACACCAATGTATTTATCAATTATGTGAGTTTGCTATTATAAAATGATCATGTGAGTTAAAATGATCATGTTATTATGTGAGTTTGCTATTATAACATGATCATGATCATGTTAGTTCTCATGTATTTACCTTTACTGTTGGTGGTAATTAATCAAGACGATCTTAAATTGCCACTGGGGCAAAAACTACTTGCTCTAGACAACCAACAAAGAGACGGGCATCCTTAATAAACATGTACCCAACAGCAAAGTCAACGATTAACTTTGCTGTTGGTCCGTTGGATGACCTGAACATACATGTTTTTTAAGCTCAGGCCAAAGGGACAGTTGTATCTCTTATTGAAAAACCCGCTCAGATTCTCGCAACAAAAAGAAAGCTCAAGAAGCCAACATGAGGCTAACCAACCAGCCAGTTAATATCCCATCACGGTTTTATTTTCCTAGCAAGCAAAAGTCCCATCCTGTCCCAAATAAACTAGGCTTTTTTCTGTCGTGAATCGACCAATCAAATAAAAAAGAAATGCAATCAATAGATCACTTGGTTACAAATAAAAAAATTAATGTATTTTATTACATTGTCTAAGTGATGCCACATTTTCACTCTAATGCATTTACATATTATTCTCGTTGCATCAATAACAAAACACATAAGTGTAATTAACCGACATTGGCAATTTTTTATGATCAATACTAAAAGTGCTTAGTCTAAGATTAAGTTGGGTGGCAACACTAGTTACTTGTTTTAATTTTTCATGTCGAAGAAATTGGAATGACACCAATTCATAATGTACACTTAAAAGTGTTGTTTTTAAATTTAATTTGATTTTATAAATCATAATGTGAAAATGTTTAGTTAGTTTGTTTGTCTAAAGAGAATTTGGATCTTTATGGGTCTATCTTGGAAAAGTGTTAGAATTTGTTTTAATGAGTTAGAATTTGTATTTTTTTTGAAAACTACAAATAAATTGTGTTAGTTGTGAGTTTTATAAATTCAGGCATGAAAACAACATGTTTTTTATTGCTTTGCACTTAAGGCTTTGTTTTTGGAATGTTGTTTGGATCTCTTAATTCAAAGATCATTATTTATGTGTTGATGATGGATAGGCATGATAAAATCCGTGCATATAGCATATAATATATTGTTTTTAATAGAGAAGCATTGAAAATTTGGCAGAAAAATTCATTTCTTTGCAACAAACATTCTTGCAAACAATAATAACAAATACATGCTCCAAACATTGGCTATCCTATAGCATGATTAATCAAGATTCAACAATGGTTAAGACGATGACTATAACCTAGAAAACAAAATATTATCATGTGCAACGCCACGAGTAATGTTATCTCATAATTTATGGATCCAATTTCGACTAGTAAATGGTGCACTTGGAGTGGTCATGCAAATTCTATACACACCTGGATCTATCTGTCCTAAGTTGCTAACATATGTTGTCATGGGATTTGATATAGTAGGTTGGCCCTCGATTGGAATAATATCAACAAAATCACATAACAATTCCAGCCATAAATCGAAGTAATAAGAAACAAAAACCCCTCAATATGGATTGGGCATTAAGTATCCATAAATCCCAAGGGTTGAAATTAAGAAGGTCAACCATTAACATTGGTAACATAGGTTTGACCTTCACAACAATGTCATGCACTATAACATTAGAAATAATCTGAATTACACCATTGTTCTTCTTGAACCACTATGCAAAGATGAAAAACACTTCATATGTCTCACTTTGAAAAAACGAAGATGCATGCCTTCATTCTCTATCGCTTTCACACTTGAAATTGTAACCCTCAATTCCTACACTACCCTACCAAATGAAAATACCAATGTTGATTGTCAATATAATTAGAATCAAACTTGATAGCTACCTAGCCCATTAATTTTTTACTCACATATGTATAATTTATGGTATGGAAAATTACTGTACATTTCATTTTACTTGCCATCGATTACAATTTCTATTAATTACTTATCAGTACTTGCACTAGAGTTTTTATATACATTTTATTGACTACTATGCCTACCATACATTCAGTAGCATTTATTTCAATGCATAAACTTATATTATCCATATACACACAATTTTCTCTCACTTTTGCAACATATCGAAGTTCTCTTCGGTGTTTCATTTCCCTCAATTCAAGGGTATGCTAGTATTTTTTTTTTATACAACACTAGAAATAATTAAAAAAAGGGAAACACATGATACATACAATGGATGAAGCTGACCGCAGTCCAAATGAATAAGAGTTGAACTGGAGTTTGTATAAAATAGTGCAACGGGTCCTTGTGTGAAAATCTACTTGCGCCATGCCACCACCCAAAGATGTTATCTCGCCATAGACATACACCTGGCTTTGAAATATATAATTACAACGATAGGCATATGTATCTGATATTTTGGGAGCCGGACCTCTTTCAGCGGATCATCAAGATCCATGTGGGGTTGACAAATGGAGGGCTTGGATCCTTTCCATCGTCATCTCATATATGTGTTAAGGTTAATTGAAGTTAGTTAATAACTGGAAATAGTTAACCCTTCCTTCAATTACAGTTCATGGAGCAGCTGAGGGTGCGTGGCTTAGGTGTCCCAACCGTCTGTTGCAATTAGAGTTGGTGGACTGTGAAGGGCACGTGGCTGTAGGTTATGCAATGAGCTAGCTAGAAATTCATGATGCGTGGGATCCTAGGGTAACTACCTCTGAACTTTTAGAACAAAAATATAAAAACTCTTACCCTCTATGGACTGTGAGGTCAAAACAATGATTTGTTAGCCTAGCTACGGAGCATCCAACAACCAAGCACACAAATTATTAGGTAATGTGCCATTAGATTGAAAAAATGATCAAACTGCAATGTGCCATTAGATTAATGATTAGGTTGCAATGTTATTTTTAGGTTTTTCACATGTCTTGCAGGAAGACGTTTCTCCATCAACATTTGCTTTCAGAGTTATCCTACGATTCAAAGGTAGGCTCTTACAGAAGACCTAATGTTTCAATACCTATTGTTTGAGTTTTACAGAAAAATGTGTGATATGATTTTACTAGCACTTGTTTAGTAACTATATAAACATGAGAATGACAAATCTTAGTATAAATAGAAGTACCTTTAGATAGAACCAGTATTTCATGTTACAGCTTTGACAGGAAGAAAATTCCTTGCTTAAAATGAAAACAACGTTTACAATAAATTTAACCCTTTTACAATAAATTTACAATAATGCCATGTGACAGCTTCCACAGGAAGAAATTTCCTTTTCAATCACAGGTTTAATGCCAAAAACCCTCGAACACCTCTAAATTAGAGGTCTATTAATGCCAAAAAGCCTCGAACACCTCTGTTAGGGTTTTGTAAGAAAACTGTTGTTTTCATTTTAAACAAGTAAATATTCAACGACATCTTATGCCTTGAGAAATTCTCAGTAATTGTCTAAACCCGAGAATTACAAATCTGAGTATAAATAGAAAAACCTTTAGATAGAACCAGTATTTCATGTTACAGATTCGACAGAAAGAAAATTCCTTTTCAGTCATAGCTCTATTTTTCCTCAGGCGTGTATAAATCAGAGTTCTATTAATGCCAAAGACTCTCAAACACCTCTACATGTGCCGACACTAAACTTATAGGTCACTCTTCCTCTCGAATTCGCTTTAATGTGGGTCTTCTCTATCTATTTTGTTGACAAGGTAAAGAATTTCGTGGTCGAAGAGCCAAGTGTCATGGTTCTCTCTAGAATTTGACACAAAACTCATAGGTGGCTCTTCCTATTGAATTCGTTGATACATGTAACGAGTGTCGCTGTGCGTAAAGTTTAATGTTTTACCAACCTGTCAAAGCTCTGCGTGGCTTACTGTGGTTTTTATTGAGAAGGGGAGGAATTTATCAGTTGACCCAACCTACCCAAAGCTCTGTTACCTAGAATCAACACAATGTCCAAGTCTTGTTTGTTTAGAATATGTGGACACTAGACATGTGTACGTATCTAGTATTACAGTTATTGCGCCATAGTTATGTGGAGGCTTTTAGTCTCCTGAATTTCATTTAATGTTCCTTCCTTAACATTAAGCAATAACGCCACATGGAATCACCATTTAATCTCCTCGCTAGTGACGAGATAAAATTTAATACAAAATCATAAATACTTAATGGTCTTCCTAAAA
Source organism: Pseudotsuga menziesii (assembly GCA_001517045.1). Taxonomy (NCBI): domain Eukaryota; kingdom Viridiplantae; phylum Streptophyta; class Pinopsida; order Pinales; family Pinaceae; genus Pseudotsuga; species Pseudotsuga menziesii. Next base: position 307,597 of record LPNX010288960.1, read on the forward strand.
CTCAGAAATCAGTCATGGAGGTATCTGTATCAACCTATCAGAGCTCTGTATGGCTTGCTGATGTTTTTCTCTAACTGTTTTGTCGACAGGGTTAATAATTTCATGGTCGAAGAGTCAAGTGTTGTGGCTTCCATTACCTTACCTAAATTAACTTATAGAACATTGTATTAATGCCCTAAAATAACCTATAGAACATTGTATTAAGTCCCTAAAATAACATGAATATTGCATTAGGGTATTAAAAAAACACACTATTGACCTAATTTAATTTAATTAACCTATATGACATTTAAATGTCATAAAACAAATTTGCATGCCCGCTAACTAAAATACATTCACTACAAAAAAATACATACACTCGAAGAATTTAATACGAAGGTTGCAAAACCAAATAAAAATACTTCATTTTAGATTTCGTATCTTTGCAATCTAAGAAAATATCTAAAGTTATCATATAATTACTATATTCTTAACAAGCCCAAGAAACACCATGCCAAACAAAAGAGTGTGATAGAATCTCTCTTAAATCAAATGCATTAGGATGATGCCCTCATGGTGCTAGAAGGGAGGGCCAGAAGACGTACCTTGCAATCAACATTTGATCGAACCTTTGTCACATAGCAATTTTTTCAAACTTATTTTGCACCTATCCCAGTACTATTCTTCAGGATTTTAAACTTGTCTCCTGGTTGAAGACAATAAAAATACCAACCCAACCAACGAGGTATACAATATACATTAACATATGGTTACTAGCAGTTATTCACAAGTCTATTTATACAGATAATGGAACCGTTATTATTAATGCAAAAACTCAAATAAAACTAAACTAAACAAGTAAAGATTGAACCACATCTCTTTAAAAAAAAAAACAATTTTACAGCAATGAGATCAATCTCAAATCCTTGGGGGCTTAGATAACTAAAGTCCATGTGTTATGAAAAGTCTTTACATTGTTTGTGTTTTCAAAAACAAGATTGACAAAAAAAACACTATGCAGAGCTTATAAGCTGTATCAGAATGTTTGGCCATGACCGTAAAAATCAAAAGTAGGTATACCATGAAAGTATATCCAATCTTTTCCCCTGTAGAAGCAGGCCTAAACATTTGTTTTCTAACAAGGAAATCAAAAGGAAAACCCAGTTGATTCTAAAGCTAAATTACATTCCTTTGCAAGAATTCCCAACCACCTCCTTAGAGCCACGCAAGAGAAGGCACAGGTCTTACCAGGTAGGCGCTTCCATGATTTTAACGCCAAACCGACCATAGCTGAGACCTTTTCATGCACCTGCAAAGTTGAGTTGGATAATCAGTTATAACCTGCAACTGTAACTTGAATAGGAAAATGAAATTGAAATATATGCAAATTTATTAGCTCACCTTCTGTCGTCTGGAGTCGAAGTAGGGTGAACCCTTTCTGTTTTGGCTCATGTGGGTATCAATTGGACCTTTTTTCAGCTTTGAACAAACATGCTGAATAATATTGTAACCATATAGCAACTGGAAAGAATTAACCATAAGGTAGAGCTGAGTCTCTGGCAAGAAACCAAGATACATTAATTATTCTAGTTTTTTTCTTAACTTTTCTTTAATCGCCAGTGAGGAGAGTAAAATCCTCCACATGGCTTGGGTGTTAGACCTCCACGACTGATCCCAAATATCTCCTCCACTTGCATAAAAACATATATATGGCTCAAAACAGAGAGAAAAAAATGATAGCAAGCCATGTAGACTTACCTGTATTATTGAATTAAATATAAATTAAAAATTAAAAGGGAATTTGTTTATCATTACCTATATCAGCGAATTCCAGAGGAAGAGCCACCTATGAGTTTAGTGTTAGCAGAGATGAGGAGATAGAGCCACGATACTCGACTCTTCGACCAGGAAATTATTTACCTTGTCGACAAAACAGACAGAGAAAAACCACAATAAACCACGCAGAGCTTGGACAGGTTGGTAATGGTAGCCATGAAACTCGGCTCTTCAACTGAACAGACAAATAAAAACCAAAGTAAGCCACATAGAGCTTTGACAAGTTGATACAAAGACCTCGACGACCGAATTTTGATTTTTCCGAAGACCATTAATCGGTAATGGTTTTGTATTAATTTGGTTGCCAATGAGGAGAGTAAAAGCCTACACATGGCTTCGACATGAGAGCTTTAATGCTATCTGCGTACACCTATCCACATATTCCAAAGCTACAAGACTTAGATGTTGTGTTGATTCCAAGTGGTAGACATAGACAACTGGCGTCAGAACTCTATTGCTACCCTTGTACACCTGTCCACAAACCAAAGCGACTAGACTATGTAACGTTGTCTTAACTCCATGAAATGAAAAAAAAAATCGGTTTTATACATAGATAAATAAAAGAAACGCCAATACAATTTATTTATTTTAATTTTAAAGTTAAAATCATTATTTATAATATAAATTAAATCATTATTTTATTTAAATT
>LPNX010288960.1:310232-327764 GCA_001517045.1 Pseudotsuga menziesii
TACGACTATACCTTAAAAATGTGAAAGAAGCTATCGTCTAAGCATTGATACCAGATTGACGACTTGGAGTAAATCTAATGTGAGCAGGTTGTTAAGATTTCAAGGAGATTTTCCCAAACACTACTGGAAGTACCTTGGATCGCTACGTTTAGTGATCACTAACAGTACATCGTTTCTATCAATTCACTAGCATTGATAATAATGCAGACAACAAAAAAAAGTATACGCACAAAAAAAATTAAAAATAAAAGGGAACAACTTTGTTGTTACCTGTATCAGCAAATTTGAGAGGAAGATCCACCTGTCGGTTAAGTGTTTGAACAGATGCAGAGATAGAGCCATGATACTCGGCTCTTTAAGCAACAATTTATTTACAGAGAAAAACCATAGTAAGCCATGCAGAGCTTTGGCAGGCTAGTAATGGAAGCCATGACACTTGGCTCTTTATCCATGAAATTATTTACCTTGTCGACAAAACAGACAAAGAAAAACCACAGTAATCCATGCAGAGCTCTGGCAGGCTGGTAATGGCAGCCATGACACTCGGCTCTTCGACCAGGAAATTCTTAGCCTTGTCCACAAAATAGACAGAGTAAAACCATAGTAAGCCATACAAAGCTTTTGACAGGCTAGTTATGGAAGCCATGACACTCGACTCTTCTACCTATAAATTCTTAACCTTGTGGACAAAATAGACAGAGAAAAAACCATAGTAAGCCACACAGAGATTTGACAGGCTGCTAATGGCAGTGACAACACTCGGCTTTTTGACCACAAAATTCTTAAACAGACAAAGGAAAACCATAGTAAGCCATGTAGATCTTTGATAGGTCAATACAAATACCTCCATGGCCGATTTTTGAGTTTTAGGAAGAGCATTAAGTATTTAGGGTTTGGTCGCCAGTGAAGAAAGTAAAAATCCTGCACATGGCTTCAACTTGATAACTTTAGTGTTTCCTGTGTACATCTATCCACACATTCTGAGGCGACAAGACTTGGATGCTATGGTGATTCCATGTGGTGTTATTCCTTGATGTTAAGGAAGAAACATTAAATGAAATTCAGGAGACCAAAAGCCTCCACATAACTATGATGCGATAACTGTAATACTAGCTAGGCACACCTGTCCACACATTCCGAAGTGACAAGACTTGGACACTGTTATGATTCCATGTGGCATTGTTCCTTACTATTAAGGAAGTTAAAATATGTTAAAATTAATTTGGCGCTATCCATGTGGCACCATTCCATGTGGTGCACACTTGGCTCTTCGACCATGATATGGACTATTTCATGTGGCACACAGTTGGCTCTTCGACCATGAAATTATTTACCTTGTCAAGAAAACAGACAGACAAAAACCACAGTAAGCCACGTAAAGCTCTGGCAGGCTGGTAATGGAATCCATGACACTCGACTCTTCGACCAGGAAATTATTAACCTTGTCGACAAAACAAACATAGTAAAACCATAGTAAGCCACACAGAGATTTGACAGGCTATTAATGGTAGCCTCGAGACTCGGCTTTTCGACCTCTAAATTCTTGACCTTGTGGAAAAATCAGACAAAGAAAAACCCACAGTAAGCCACACAGATCTAGGACAGGCTACTAATGGCAGTGATGATACTCAGCTCTCCAACCATGAAATTGTTAACCTTGTCGACAAAACAGATAGACGAAAACCACGATAATCCACGCAGAGGTTTGATAGGTCGGTAATGGCAGATATGACCCTCGGCTCTCCAACCATGAACTTCCTAACCTTGTTGACAAAACAGACATAGAGAAACCATAGTAATCCATGTAGAGCTTTGACAAGTTTACAAAACTGACAAAGAAAAAACCATAGTAAGCCACACAAAGCTATGCCAGGCTTCGAATGGCACCGACGATACTCAGCTCTTCGACCAAAATTTTTTTAACCTTGTCGACAAAATAGAGAGAGGAAAACCACAGTAAGCCATACAAAGGTTTGACAGGTTGGTAATGGCAGCTACGACCCTCAGCTCTCTGACCATGAACTTCCTAACCATGTCAACAAAACAGACATAGAGAAACAACAGTAAGCCACAAAGAGATTTGACAGGTTTATACAAATACCTCCATGACCTATTTCTAAGTTTTAGGAAGAGCATTAAGTATTTATGGTTTGGTCACCGGCGAGGAGAGTAAAATCCCGCACATGGCTTTGGCCTGATAACTTTAATGTTTCTTGTGTACACCTATCCACACATTCTGAGGCGATAAGACTTGGACCCTGTGGTGATTCCATGGCACGTTATTCCTTAATGTTAAGGAAGGAACATTAAATGAAATTCAGGAGACTAAAATCCTCCGCATAACTACAACACGATAACTGTAATACTATCTGCGTACACCTGTCCACACACTCTGGAGCAACAAGACTTGGACACTATCATGACTCCATGTGGCACTATTCCACATTAAGGAGGTTGATTTAAATGAAATTATTCTTTATTTGCATTACATAATATGTATTAATGTTGAATCTTTAATGAATTAGTATAAAGAAATATATTACTCGGTGGTTATTTTAATTACATTTGCACCATATGAATTTTACAATGTGGTCATCATTTATCTATGCTTTATGTGATCCAAGATTGATGTAAGGAAATTAGTGAATATGGCTTTCACATATTTATAGTTTGGGATCTACATAGCTTGACCAACATGAAAATTTGTAATGTGCAATTTCATATTAACCTTAGATCCTAAATGTATTATATTGAATATTTTTTTCCCATAAATCTATGTTATTATAGTGAATGTTAGATGCATTAAGATATGTGTTTTTGAAATAAATATTAGGAATTGTAATTTGGCATATGTACATTTGAAGACCTCCAATTGTTTTAAATTAAGAGTTATAGTACTATACATTAGATATGCTATAATGGAAAAACTTAAGTAAGGACATGCTAAAGTGCATTTTTTAATGGTTCCCATGGGATTTAGTGGTGTACAGGTATGGTTGTTATTGAAAAAGCCAAGCATCATATTAGACCTTGATCTGGAATATTGTAGCAACTTTGGCACCAGTTTTGTTGAAACTTAACCTGTAGTCACACCACCTTAAAACTTAAACTTTAAATGCCAAGCGAAGGCAATAGATTTTTATACAACAGTAAATCCATAAGAACGTGGTATAATCTTCATGTTTTATTAAGAAATAAAACACGAAGATCATGAACTTTACATTGAAAAAAAATGAAAGTGTGACCTTTAGAATTTTAGTAATTATGTTAGAATTCACATATTTTTAAAGTACTGTTAGTTTAGCGTCACTTGGAGTAGTTAAAACAAAAAAGTTTTGCAAAATTTGGGTAAATTGAAGGGTTGTTACATGTTAATGTAACAAAACAATAGTCTAAAACAATAAAAGCATAAGACCATATATATAGATATAGTCTTATATAGCCGTATACATTATTAAGAAAGAAAACATGAAGATCATGACCTTTACATCGAATAAAAATGAATGTCTCACAAAAATTTCTTCGTTCAATAATTTGATCATTATTGACATAAATCTCCCACTTGATTGTTCTATTTGTCATTACACAAAACTATTTGACTAAGGAATCTATGAACATTTCTTTAATGTATTGTTAGTTTTAGTGTCACTTGGAAGAGTAAAAAAAAATTATAGGTTAGCAAAAGTTAGGTAATTGAAACGGTTGTTACTTGTTAATGTATCCGACCTTTAGTAAATGAAATATATCTATTGTATATTAGCTTTTTTTTAACACTATAAAACAATAAAACCATATATATATATATATTATACCTTATAATATCATAAAATTCATATTGAATATTTTTTGCCTTGTTTCATACATTGTAGTTAAATAAACAAAAAATTGTATTATATCACTCATACCAAAGATTTGGTATTTATATTTAGTGTTTTAATAGATTACAATTTTAATACATACCAAATATTTAGTATTTAGATTTAGTGTTTTAATAGAATATAACTTTTTTTTTTGTTGGTTTTAAATATAAAATTATATAGTCATTTATATAAATGAATATATAATTTGTTTTTATTATATAATTCTTCTAATCTACAAACACTAAGTTAATATAAGCAATTATATTACTAATATAATTGTTTATTATTTTTTTTCATGCTTTCAACATAATATAACTTTTAATATCAAAATTCATAAACATAACAATTGATTTGATATATAAACTTATTGTAACACACACACACATATGTTAATATAAATATTATTAATAATAGATTTTGTATTTTAATATTTAATTAGTATATGATTATTTTCTTCCTCATTGTAATCCTATTTAAATTTGCTTTTAGAATTGTTATTGTTATTACTATAATTCCAACATTTTTTATTAGGCAATCTCTAAAATATATATTGTTTAGTTTTTGCCCTTCCCTATATGACTAAGACATCTAGATTTATATTACCCTAAGACATCAATGCATGTGTTAGTAACAAATAATTCCTCTTTATGGAAATTGTTGTTGCTTTTAGATGAATGACTATAGTTTTAACATATAGTTTCAAACTTGATATTTATTAAATCTATATGAATAAGAGATCAATGCATGTGTTAGTAACAAATAATTCCTCTTTATGGAAATTGTTATTGTTTTTAGATGAATTATTATAGTCTTAACATATAGATTTAAACAAAATCTATATGAAATCCATATATGTTGTTTAGTCTTTTCCTCTTTATTGTCTTTCTTTCTCAGTATATGACTAGTGTGCATGTCTTAAACTTTGAATTAATAATATACTAAAGATTTAAACTACATAGTGTTGCCTAAACTAATTAACATTGTTGTTCATGCACAACAAATTTTAGCTTTTGAAAGAAACATGACACTATCGCAACAAATCCAACCAAACTTACCCAATGGTTTTGGGACTCAGATATCCATATGTTCGCAAGTATTCAATTTACTACTAAATACAGCCAGAACAAGACAAGAGTTAGAGAGAGGTTGGGAAGCATTAGCTCAACAAGAAGAAATTATTGAACAAATTAGAAATGAAAGACGACACACACACACACACACACACACACACACACACACACACACACACACATACATACATACATGCATACATATATGTATGTATGTATGTATGTATGTATGTATTCTCTCTCTCTATACACACACACACACACACACACACAGATACACACATACATACATACATACATACATACATACATACATATATGTATGTATGTATGTATGTATGTATGTATGTATGTATGTATGTATTCTCTTTCCTATTTATATTACATAATGTTTTTGTAGTTGTTATTTTTCTTCACAATACTATGTAGAAATCTTTCTTTATGGATATGTATTACGGAAATGTTAAAATGCTAGACTATGTCATTTTTGGATTCATGCTTCATAATTTTGCTATGTAAGATTGTGGCTACATCCTTATCTATTTATCGTTTACGCTTCACAATTTTATATGGTCAAATTTCCACTCTATGAATCAGAATCATTTGTCATTTTTATATAAATATTTAAGTCCAGAGTCCCATCATATTCATAAATTCCAAATTTATGAATGCCATTTGAGAGAGATGTGTCATGATGTTAGGAGTCAAGAGACATGTGCTCAGCCAATTGGTGAGGCCCCTCTTGCACATCCAAATTTTGGATGTTAGACTAATAAATGACATGTCAATGACCTCAATAATTATAATCATGAGAAAAATGAAGTTAATACATTAGGTTTTATATGTGGCCCAACCAGCAACACATTTGGATGCAAAACTCACATTTATAAATGAATAGTTGATGGATCTTATTTAGCATTCCATTGTTAGATGTTAGAGACGTACTATACATATCATTTACATGTTGTTTATCACTCTAACATCTAGTTTTGGATGTTAGACTCATAAAGGACACGTCAATGACCTCAAAAATGAAAATGGTAGATCAATTTTTCCTTTGACATAGATGTTGCTTATTGTGAATCAATAAAGTTCAATTGCATCTGTAAAAAGTATTAAATAAACATTGTTTCAATTTTTTTGGTTTTTTTCATAATCATCTATTTTTCATGGTTTTTTGATATAGGTACAAATGGATCCTGCCATCTGGAGTTTATTGCTAGTGGAGATATTGGAACTGATTTTGTTGTGGGCTCCTTTTTTGACATTGATCCAGTTAGGATCAATTTCTAAACATTTCCATGAACTACTATGGCAACCAGCATTTACAATTTCTTGGTTGAACAATCACATAACCGAAGTTGTGTTTTTTGTTGATGTTCGGAGACCATACTAGATCAAAATAATATATAAATTTATCAATTATGTAGGACATACATATTTTTTGCATATTACTAGTCTAGAAAACAATTATTCAATTGAATGCATGACTGGTTCAATTATTTTGCTGTCAACGTTTTGTTCATTACCGGGTCATAAGAGATATTTTATTATGAACCCATTTGAAAGAAGTTTTTTATATATAGGTGTGATTGAAATAGGAGTGCATGGTTTCTTCAGACTTATAAGCAACATCAGTGATCACAAACACAGATAGATAATTGTTCGTCATGAAGTAAATGAACATGGTTAAAAAAAAATTGTGTCCAACAATGTCAATAGAGATTGCAGAGAAATTGATGTACCTAGTTTCATCCCAACCCCCACCCCCCATAGATGCACCTTTTTTAATGGAAAAATATATTGGCTACATTTGAGAATCATTTCAGAGGAAGATGCTCTATATTCCTATACTATGTGGTCACTTGACATTGGATTGAACAAATGGGATACTCATGCAATTCATACATGATGCATCAAATGATCCATGTGTTTGACCATACATCAAAACCAGTTGATATGTCTTGTAAACGATGGTAGGGAAACTATATGGTCCATAACGGAAATGACAGATTTGAGGCTTGATGCATCTGTAGTTCAAGAGGTGCATGGATTTTGGATATTTGGAAGAGATTTGAGATGGACCCTTTTAGAAGATATGAAATTCCACATAAATACACATTGTCGAAAGTACCTTCTATTTCGAGCTGTGGGGAGATTTATTGTGATGTGTAGGTATGGTCGAATCTCGTTCATATATTATGACCTCAATACTTGTAGGGTTACTCATGTAGGGCCTAATGAAGGATCATTGCTCTAAAGTCGTCAATTGCCTATGCCAATAGATAGCTAGTGTACCAATATTATAATGTCTAGAAATTTTTTCCCTCTCACTCCGAGCATGTGCGTATTCAATGATTTACTCCCTCTTCCTATAAATTGGGACGAGTCATTAGACCGTTATGGCATGTAAACAATATGAAAAAAGATGTTTTTTTTTCATCTATGTGAATTTTGATGATCTTTTTATATTATCTATGTGGATGTAATTATTATCTATATGTAAATTATATAGTGCCAAAAACTCTTCATTTTGGATGTTATGTTTTATTGTAGTGTATGTATTTTATTGCGATCATCTTTACATCTCGTAATTTTATATTGTAGTTCAATCGTACAAGTAACATGCAAAAAAATGTTTCACTCTCTCTAACAGGTTTTAAATTGTACTTATACAAAGAAAAAAATTGTATTTTATCTGTATTATAAAAAAAGGAATATTTACATTAATCCACATGTTAACATATTCTCTTATTTTGTATTATAGAAATGGATTTGGTCCCTGTGATTTGGAAATCATTGCCAATCAACATACTTGAATTGATTTTTCTTTGGTTTCCTTTTTCAATGATTGCCTGTTTGAAAATGGTTTGCAAAGTCTGGAGTCGTATGCTGTCCAAAAACAATTTCATCTCACAATGGAAACATAATCAAACAAAAGAATATGGAGTTTTGGTTGGTTTCTACCCTTCTTGTAGACAACGGTTCATCAGTCATTACATTAGCCAATTGGGAAATTGTTAATCTCTATCTATGCCTCTCTTGAAAATTCATTACAAAATCGAATTGATGTGTGGTTCAATTGTTGCGGGTTCGTCATCCAGTATCTTATATCAAAAAAGAAACTACTACATCATCAATCCATTCACATAGAATTATACATTTACAGGGTCTCTTGGTATTGGTGGTTCGGGTTTATTTACATTGTCGAGAGATGTTCAAGAACAAAAATACCATTGGGTAGCTTTGAAACATGTTTATGCATAATTTCAAACAAAATATTTTATTTCCAGCAGTATTCACATGCAGTGGAGACAAACATGTCCTATAGATGGCGATGTTCTGCGGCCCAAAAATCCCATATTGTATAATCAAACAATGTTATGGGTGGATAGTCATGTGGTTTCTAGAGCTAATCATATATGTATATACAAGTTATGTTGTGTAGATATTGAGAATAACAATTGGGGGTTCCAGTTTATTCCACACTCGAATTCAACATTATCTATTATCCTAGCATGTTATCACAATGAACTTCTTTGTTTTATCAATGATGGGAGAACTACAGTGTGGTGTATAGAACAAACAAAAAATCAAAATGATTCAGCAAATTCTTCAATAGGCAATGTATGTTTAGAAGGTGGTTTGCGATGGAGTTTCATGTCTAAATTGACATTGGGCATTAATGAAAAATGCAGTGGATATTTTCCTATTGCAGCACTTGATAATTACATGCTCATGTGAAAACACGAACGTCTTACTTTCGCCTTCTATGACTTCACCGATGCACATTCTAATGTTGTAAGCGAAGATAGAATGTTGGATTCTGCATCATCCAAACTTGAAAATCCAACACAACTAAGTGTTGTTGAGATTGTAGACAACATATCCATCATTCTAAGTTGCCCAAACATGGATTCAATTTATGATGTGTTTTCAAAGGGATAATATAAAAATTCCATACATGTTTATAACATGTATGGAGTGTTACTTGTGTGTATGTTATGCAAGTCGACATGTTTGGATGCTTCATTATCATACTTATTCAAAATATTTTTTTTCAACAAACTTTACCAAAGTTTTGGCAATCTACATTATATTTGAAATAGAAATATACGATACATGCCAATTAATTGAATGTCTTGGATAAAAAAAATGAGTAAAATATTAGTTTATATCTTATCGAGTTGTGGCAATATAGATATTATAAGACAGTATTTGAACAAAGTTTGAAAGTTTTATGTTTTAGTTTCTTTCAGCTATAACTATAACCTGTCTCTATTCATTAATATGGTTTGACAATAGTTTTTTTAATTTTTTGGTTCATGTAGATATGTCGTCAATGAAAAATAATAATTGCAGCAGTGAAAAGAACTTGATGGAAACATCATCTCACCCAAAAGAAGAGTATTGGAGAAAATGCTATAACAAAAAAAGAAGATATCAATAAGAAATTCCGTTCAATCTACAAAGATAATAATGAGGAAATCAACAAAAAAAGAAGAGAATTTCGTGGTGGATCCTTTGTAAATGTGGTTGATTCTCAAGGCGATCCCACTAAATTTCAAAGCATATATGATATAATGAGGATATCAAACCGTTGAAGTCAATTTCTATCATCATCGCCTACATACAACGATGATTGTAATGAAAGGTTGAATGAATTTATTGAACCATTCATAAATCATACTTCTGTCGAAAAGGTATATAATAATGGCACTGAGGTATAAGGATTACATGGCATTGTATATTTTTGAATTATTATTTATGTGTACAATATAGATATACTTACATACTTGTTCAATGTTTAGATAACTACTTGCAACAATTGTCTAAATCAATCATTTGATCAGCACGAGGAAGCTATGCATACAAATAATAATGAAATGATACAAAATGATAACACAAACATAGTTGAATGAAGCTCTGGAATAAGAACAATTTCTCTTGGCACAACAAAGGACACGAATTCCAAGTCTATGAGGAATGACTCATACAACCACGTGAAATCTATGCATAGAAATAAAAATGAAACAATACAAAATGATAACACAAACATAGCTGAAAAAAGCAGTGGGATAAGAACAATTTATCTTGGCACAACAAAGGACACAAATTCCAAGTCTACCAGGAATGACTCATACAACCACGCAAACAAAGCATTGTTAATGAATGAAGAACAAAGGATTCAAAATCCACTCGAAACCGGTGTAAAAATTTCCAACTCAACAAGATCAATTTTTGTTGGAATAACCAAGGTATTGTTTCACCTATCAAAGACAACAACCATGCATTTGACCTTAACTCCAATATAATGAGTGTTATATGCAATATTAGTCCAATTTCGTGTGCAATAATTACACGAGAAACCGTATTGAAATTTCAAGATGGTAACATCCATGCGAAACAATAAGTTAGTATTGGACATAATTGTCAAAGCAAGAAGAAATCATTCAATTCCATCCCGCCTTCTAGTGACGATGACTCTCTACAAAATTTCGGTGAAAACTATGTTTTCTGTAGCCAGCCGAAGAACATGGAATTCGATCAGGAAAACAATTCTACACCAATGAATGATCAAGCAATAAATCAAAACCGAATCTTAATCAATAGACCAAGTGGAGATGCACAAAGAACTATTTTTATTGATACATCAAAGGTCTTACTCGTCCTATTCGTAAGAAAGTTGCATTTTCTGATGTTACGATAAGATTTGACATAATATTTAATAGCGACAATTTCACTTTTCAGGATAATAGCACCGAGACTCATTGAGGACAGAACAATCAAAACTCAAATCACTTGAATGATATGCTGGGAACCAACCTTCAATATAATTTTCATGATGGGAGCCATATGTGTCATGTTTCAGGCATTGGCACTTGACAAAGACAAGTCAGGAATATACAATGCCGCAACAATATAGGAGAGATTTCACGTTGAAATGTCTCATTTAACTCCACGTTGAATGAAAACCTCTAGCCTCGAGATCATGGTTTAAATATACATACATCAAGAAATATGGGTTATTTTTCCAAAAAATGTTCTCTTCCCATCAAGCATTTCATGCCAAAATTGATAAATTGTTGATTGTGCAAATGTGTAGTGTTTGTCATGAATCATACCTTGGAATGAATGTTTTCAGATGAGATGAAGGATCTATTTGTGTGAGATGTAGGAAAGAGAATGATATCCATCATCTCTCTCAAGATAACAACATGAATCCTAGCAAAAAACCTTTTTTTTATCAATTTTGACACAGGTTGAAAAAATGTTAATAGCACGAGTGAATCCAATACTACAGGTCACACATTCACATGGAGGCCAATATAAATACAGTGGCCATACAATTAGATTCCCACAAGATATTGTTTCAATTGTTAAGACTCTTTCTCGTTGAATAGAAGAGCTAGACATATTAATTTTCAAAAGGAAAGGGCCTCCCTCCAAGCACTATGATTGCATTATTAGTAGGTCGTGAGTCAGGAATGCATTGAATTACAAAATACACATGGACAAATATTATTGAGATGTTGAAATCAATCCAGAATCTGTTGTATGTATCTCGAACCAGCCAACAGATGTCTCCTCTAAATTGCATTATATCAACTCCGACATAGCCAAATCAGACGATATTGATGTGAAAATAGATATGTTTGGAAATCATCAACTCGAAACTCATCCTTCATCTTTTACAGCTAGAATACCAAATGCACAAAGAGAAATAGAAGAGATACAGAACTTTGTTAATAAAGAATATAATTTGACATATTTAGAGATGGAGTGGCAAGAGATTGGTTTGTCTCCAATAAATGAATACAACACATCAGGTTTGTTTGACATGGCATTTTTTACATTAATTCCTACGAGCATTGCTGATTGGTTGCAACCACATTTGAAGACTGTCCGCTTACATGAATATGGTTTGCACCTACTTAAATATTGTGATAAAAGGTTTGGAAAACATCTAAGGTTTCAGTATTTTGTATTGAACACGATAATGAGACACCAAATCCAAGGAACAACTATTGTATTCGTGAAAAAAAACATTGAAGATGGCATACCTACAACAATTGAAGATTTACATAAGGAGCTTACTGAATTCCTAGACACCAGATTAGCTGAATGATTGATTTGTTTCGGCTTACTGACATGATATCACATATCGGTTGCCCAACTTTGTTTTTAACTTTCAGTGTAGACGATACCAAGTGGCCAGACCTAGATAAAGTTATGCCCAATTATGTACCTGTATCTGCACAAAAGAGAAATAGATGGATAACTGACAATGTTATAAACTATCCACATATTGTTGCAAAGTATATGCCTGAATGTTTCATTATTATTTGTGAAGAAATCATTGTGAAATACCTTCATGTTAAAGACTATCGGTACAAGTATATCATTTCCTATTCTATTCTTTGACCTAATATTATTACGCCAATGATGAGTTTCGTAGGTATCAAACTCATCATTTAAAAAATTTCAAGTACAAATTTTGTTGCATCGTAATATTATTAATACATGATGAGTTTCATAGGAATGAATGGAAACATAGTGGATCAGTACATATCCATGGCTTCCTATGGTTGGAAGGTGCACTAGACATGGAACAATTTAATTGGAAAGACACAACAAGAGTTGATGCGACAAGACAATACTTTGACAATTACGTAACAACATGGAATCCTCGTGATGCTCACCATAGGAATATATTTGTTCATCAACCTATATAGAAAGATCCTTGCTTATTGGATACCAGTGAGATTTTCAATACAAATCCCCTTGATGATTATGAGCAACTAGTGAATTGAGTGCAAAGACACACAAGATGCAGTCTTCATTATTGTTTACAAAAAAGGGTTCCTCGTACATGTTTCAATACAATGCACCATGCGAACTTCAAGACCGCTTGAAAATATTTGTCAATGGCAAAGGACAGAAAAAACATGAGCCTGCTCACAACGATGATAAGTTAAATGTTCATAACATTCCTCTTATTTCAATATGGCATGCCAATGTTGATTTCCAGCTAGTTCTTTCATGTCATGCAGTTTTGAAATACATTGCAAAGTAGGCTTCAAAATTTGAGAGAAGATCAGAAAGCTACCAAGCCATGTTGACAAGAGTTTCCCATGTTGTTGAATGTAAAATTCCCTCCATATGTGCATATAAAAATTTCTTACTGAAACAATTGTGGAAAGAGATATAGGAGCACAGGAAACATGTCATATGTTGTTAAATCTTCCTCTTGTTATTTCTAGCTATGGCTTTGTTTCAGTTAATGTTGGAAGAAAAATATTCAAAAGAGTTTCTTTTGACTTGGATAACAAAAAATTCCCAATAAGGTGTGGGTTTGTAGAACAATAGCAAAAGAGACCTCCATTTCTGGAGCACCTATCTTTGATTGAAATTGCACGATCTTGGTCTTTTAGTGGATGCCGTCAGAAAGAACAGTGGAATCCAAGAGATACACCTGTGATAGTTCATGTGTGGCCACATTTCTATGAGGTTCCTAACAACAATTCAGATTCCTTTGAGTCATTTTTAGTCGGTCAATTACTTCTCTATAAACCGTTCAGAAACATTCAAATTGATATTGGCGTCAATACAAAAATTATTATTCACAATTGGAGGAGCCTTAGATATCGAGCTTGGCATGTCAATAGGATACCTTTACCATTGAAGAAGATGATGATACACATCAAGATGAAGTGATTCATGACAATGACATGGATGAGTGGGAGATGTTATCACGTCTTTTTTCCTCCCAATACTGTTCAAGTTTCAGACATTGATACTCTTGGTGACAAAGACTTTGACTTGATCCATGCGTGGAATAATACTACAGGTTTAAATAGAAACTTAGAGGATCCAATAGATTTCATAAAAAATGCACGGTAAAGAGGATCCATACCAGATCTCTCACATTCTAGGTCGTCTTCTCCATCTTCATTTTCTGATAAGCAACGTCTTTGTTTTGAAACTGTTATTGAACATTTCCATGAAGGAATGAATGTAGACCTGTTAAAGACGATAATTCAAGGATCTGCAGGAACAGGAAAGTCTTACCTTATACATTGTATTGTGCATAAATTTTCAATGCATTCCATAAATGGAAAAATCCCTTTTCTATTGCTAGCACCTACAGGAGTAGCTACCTTCAACATATGAGCCAAAACAATTCACTCAGCACTCAGAATCCCTATTAAAGACTTCAAATATTTACATGGTCAGTCTCTTTCTGTATTCCAAGAATAAATGTGATATGTTACACACATTTTAATTGATGAAATGAGTTTCATTGGGCCAAGGTTGTTCATACAAATTAATTCACGTCTATGAGAGGCATTTCCAGAAAAAAGGTCAGTTCCATTTGGTGGAAGATAATTGCCTCTTGTTGGAGATATTGGGCAATTGCCTCCTGTCAGAGATAAACCATTATATGTAGGAAACACAGCTAGTATGGTCTTATGGAAATATTTCAAAAAGGTTGTTACATTGGACACGATATTTCGTCGACAAGGGATAGATCCAAATCAAGTCAATTTTAAGAGGTTGCTAACCAATATCAGAAATGAAAACCCAATATTGGATGATTGGAATCTTTTAATGTCACGAAAATATGGAAATATGGACGCTACTGAAAGTAATACATTCAATTCAGAAATCCATTTGTTTCCTATAAACACTTTGGTAAATGTACATAATTGATGTATGCTAAAGTCACTTGGAATTCCTATAGCATGATGCGTTGCTGAACATACGAAGAAAAAAGATTTTACTAACACTGATGATGACCAACTTCAACAAGAATTTATTTTATGTCTTTGTAAATGAGTGATGTTGATGTGTAACTTGTCAGTGGAAGTAGGGTTAGTAAATGGAGCACTTGGTATAGTTCAATTTTTTTTTCTCTAATGGAGCCAAACCACCACAACTACCAATGTATGCTATAGTCTCTTTTGATGATTACATTGGTTTACCATGGGACATCGGATATCCCAAAATTGTTCCAATAGCATGTGTTTTTAGAGGAAATCAGAAGCAAATCCCATTGCATATGGCTTGGGCTCTTACCATACACAAATCACAAGGTTTGACTTTACAAACGGCAACCATTGATATCGGTATCGCAGAGAGGCAAGGTTTAACTTTCACAGCAATTTCAAGGGTCAAATCTATTGATGGTTTATGAATATCTCTTCCCTTCACATTTGAAAGGTATTCAAAGATGGCCAAAAGTGCATATGCTACAATAAGGAAGAAAGAAGAACAACGGTTGGAATCCATTTCAACTTAAACATCAAAACTATTAGGTTATTACATAACTTGATTGTTTATTGTATAGACATTTATATTAACATTTTTCATTATTATTATTTTCATTGGCAACAAGAAATATAGATTGCAAGAGAGCAAACCAAATTACAAACATAATAGATTTAATCTCTATTTATTCATTGTCTCTTCATATAGTTGTCAAGAAAAAGTTTTTTTTTCTATTAGTTAACCTACACTATTTCAATATGTCAATTAAAATTCCATTTACAACCATTTGTTAAGCTGTATAACAATATAGAAATATAGTGGCAACCATTATTTTTTTTACTAATTTAATTGGCTTTTGTTCTTCATATTATTTCTTTGTGTGCTCAAAGAGTAAAGATTTAGCTAATTATCTATTTTGTTTTCATAATATCCTCACAAGTAAATGTAATTTTTTTTAATTGATTTATATCGATTAAATGTGAATGTAATGATGAAATGTGCTACAAAAATATTATTGACTGATAGATTAGGAGATGACATAACAATGATTTGAACATATATAACCATGACCATGCATGTTACCATTTTATGTGTTATGCAACTTACATTTTTTTATTTTGTATAATTTAATTATTATTGATATCTTAGAATTTTAGTGCTTATGCCACATTCCCTCCAATGTTATTTATTGTATTATTTAGTTATCATGATGTTCAAATTCATAAAACCATATATGTTTTTATTTTCCAGATCTTTTCCTAAAATACAAATAAAAAATGGATGTAAAAAAAATCAACCATCATCCAATATTCTACATCAAACACGTCATAGACGAACCAAGGTTGAGACATCGGTTTCAGATAAATGTTCTACATCCTGGAAGAGGAAACCTTTCAAAACCATAAATTCAAAAGGAGATAGGGAAGAAATTTGGCATTATTGAAACACAAAAATATTTATTTATGGTTTTTGTACATATGGACAAGATCGTCAGGTTTTGGGTTGTTATATGACAAGCGTGAGGATGCAATAAAATATGAGCCTAACCACAGATTTCTGAAGAACGAAATTCGTGATCTTCGCAAAAATACCCAAAAAATACTGAAAAAAAGCAAAAAAAATTTGTGGTGTCATGCCAAGAAAAAAAAGATTGTTGAGCCACTCTCATCATCATCTATATATGAAAAAATAGTCAAAGTGCATTTTCTTTCTTTTCGCATCATTGTATTTATTTCACTCTATCGTTACATGGAGTTATGTAAATGTGTTAAAGATATTATATAAGTTTGAAATAATCTTTTGAATTTTGATTTGTTCCTAAATAATCCATTGTCAACCTATACCTTATTCATAAGTAGTTTAAATAGCTTTGTGTGTTCATTCACATAAATTATTTTTACAAATTATTATGTTTATGTTGGTAATAACATGTATTTTTAATGTTTTTGTGTAGTTATTTGCAAATGGATTTGAGCATTTGGAGTTTACTACCACTCGAGTTTCTAGAGATGATTCTCCTATGGGTGCCATTTTCAACATTGGTTCATTTTCGATCAATCTCTAAACATTGTGAAGATATATTGTCCAAGCCATATTTTGTTAACTGTAGTGCTCTGTCTGCCGGGCAGAGCACTCAGTCAAACCTTAAGTCGGTCCTTAACAGTAAAAAAAAATATCCTTTTCTTTATCATATTTTTCATTTAATTTTGCACAGTAAAAGATAGTTTACTAGAGAAATACCTCAAATTTATTTTTGCTCTTGAATCCTGTTGCTCCTGCTCCAGCTCCTGTTCCTGCTTATCCCTCTCCTGCTTCTGACCTGCTCCTGAGAAAGCCTTATTGCCGGTTCTGATTTTCCACCCTGCCGACCAGCAGGTTTGCTGGCCCTAGGAAACCGACGGGTTTCCTAGCCCCCGAGCCCACGTACCAAGAAAATGGATAGCAACCTCCTTTCCTCAGAGTACAAATCTGACTGAGTAAATTTCCCCAAAATTTTCTCCTTTCCTCTCTGTTCTTTCATAAAATTTCTTCACTCCCCGTTCTCCGTAAAAATTCTCCCCCTTGTTCATTCTTCAAAATTTTTCCTATACCTCCTTCCTCCACCGCCTTTTCTTCCACCGCCCTTTCTTCCACCGCCCCTTTTATTAATTTCAAGTTATTCTTATTCAGTGTATTTAAATTTTTGATTGACAGGTGTTAGTTTCTTTGAACGGTATTTGTTACACATGTGCTAGCATTTTTACTTATGTGGATTGCTCAAGATTATATTGAGCGGTAACTTAATGGTTTTGCAAATTATGTTTATTATTTATTAATAACTTAAATAATAA
>LPNX010288976.1:2985-32128 GCA_001517045.1 Pseudotsuga menziesii
ATTATAGGTTCTCACACATGAAACTGAGAAGTGGGGTGGTGATATCCTGAGGGACGCGTTAGGTGAAGAGAGTCACATCCCATAGGAAATGGAGACAACCATGAAAGTACAATTGGAAGAATTGTGGTTTCTTGAAAGAGGAGTTCTGAGAAAATTGCTAGACTGGGTGTGCCTTTGTTAGTGGATCCCTAGCCTAAACTGAGGGTGGACCTGTTCAAGTGATATTTTACTTGATTGTGTCTATGGTTGGGTGGAAAGTTGTCATGATGGAGCTAGTTTCCATTTTTGAAGATAAGTATTTTCCCATATGCGTATTAATGTTATTTAATTATAAATATGTGCACATGGAGGTTGAGTTGTATCATATTTATGTTCATATATTGTATGTCAAGAGTTGTATGTTGGAAGGATGGCCTTCATACTTTGTAAATATGGATTGCTATGAATGTTCTCTTCCATCTCTCCTCTTCTTTCTCATGATTTGAATGGTAGTATGTGGAAACCATCCTTTCTCTTCTTTCTCACAATTCAAATGACTGTAGGTGGCAGCCATCCTTTCTCTTATTCTTCATTATTCAAGTGGTTTTAGGTGGAAGCCATCCTTTTGTTGAAATATTGTAACTTCGAAGAATATTCTATATGTATCTTTTGTGGTCCTCAGTGATCCTACCGGGAGAACCACTTGTATTACTTTGTACCCCAATGCTTCTAATTGGAAGAACTAATAAGAGTCATGAGGTAGTCCCGTCTAATTGTAAAGGTGGGTCATTAGCACCCCAGTGTGGTTACTTGAGCCTACATGTGTAACTCAAGCCTACGTGTCGAATGAGTTAGTTAAATTGAACGGATGAATATAAATATAGGTGTGGTGCTCCTCATTTGAGACACACACTCTCACTTGTGTAGCGCATTAGTGGAGAAGAGAAGTAGCTGGAGAAGGAGGAGGATCAGGCTTTGATCTCCTTGCTGGTTTTATCTTTTATCTTTTTGGGACATCTATATTGAGGAAGCTTTTGCTGGGTTTTTCCCTTTAGGGTTTTCCCAGGATAAATCTTTGTGTTCCTTTTGTATGGTTGTGCTTGTCTATCTTTCAATGATCCTGTTCATATGCTTTTGTTATGAAAATGAAATGAAATACTGATGTCTTAGTTAAGCATATGAAAATTTAACATGGAATCAAAGCCACCCTGAAAAGAAGAAATTGTGCAGCTAAAGAAGCTAGGGCTTCTTAATTTTTGGTTCTCTCTCCACAATCGATCAGCAAAAGAAGGCTAGGCTGACTCTCCATTGAAGGGTGCATCTTTCTGTCGAAGCGAAATTCGATTCCGAGCATTTTCAGTTTTCGGTGCGGAAAATTAGGGCTTCTTGCAGAAGAGGAATTTTTGAGTGAGCCCAACATATGATTTCTCTCCTCATCAAAATCGAAGTTTATAGATCTGGATCAATATTTTTGGTTGGGTGAAACTCCGGGAAAGTCAAACCCTAGTTTGACCTCGAGCTAGAAAAACCCTAAATACTAAAACTGCTAAGTTTTGGTACTTTAGCTATATTTCGATATTGGCGAAGGCTCAGGAGCTGAAAATTGCAAAGGTCGAATATGAAATCCTAATGTACACTATTTCCAAAATTTAGCCTCAGATTCGCTATATTCTTGGAGATATGATCCCTCCAAGTTAGGGTTCCAGCCTCTTCCATAATTCATCCATAAACAGGATACCTGGGGAGGACTGTTGTAGCTTGGGATACAGAGATCCAAATGGAATTCCTAAAGATGTTCCAGACAAATTATGGACTTTAATTTCTGTGGTCCGAATTTTAGAACCAAAAGATGAAACAGTGACACATGGCAGGCCGTACATCTTCGCTATTCTGAACAGTCCTGTAATAGGTCACCTTGGGAAAAGGATCATAAATACAAATTGGTGAAACTAATTTTTATGAAACCTATGGTGTTGGATCAGGTACATACGAGGTTACCTCAGTGCTAAATTTTAGATAGAGAGGGGCAGCAATTGCGGCGATATCACAGAAACAGTGACATGCATTTCTGCAGAAGCTGAATCGTCTGATTTGAAAGTTTGAGATTTCCAGAATCCAAGTACATCAGTCAACTCACCTCATTCAAGCACAGCTCCTGGTAAGGTCAGTTTCTTATTCCACAAAATTTCAATTTTTTGTAATTCTCTATCAAGATGACTTCAAACACTAAGCTTGAAGACAAGCTAGAAGGCATAGAGAATTTTCAAGCATGGAAATATAGGATTGGTCTCATTCTCCAAGAGAATGATCTTGATAAGTATGTCAAAGAAGAAGTGTTAGAACCTAAAGAAGCTGAATCCAAGGAGAAGCATAGAAAGGATATGATTAGGGCACAAAGAATTATTGCTGACTCCATTAAGGATCACTTGATTCCTCAAGTGTCATCCAAGAAGACTCCAAAAGAAATGTATGATTCCCTTTCTAGAATGTTTGAGGGAAGAAACATCAATAGGAAGATGAATCTAAGAGCTCAACTGAAGAGCATCAAAATGAGTCATGGAGAATCCATCCAAGACTACTTTTCAAGGGTTTCCCAGATCAAAGAGCAACTAGAATCTATTGCAGATAGTCTTGATGAAGATGAAATGGTCATGACTGCTCTCAATGGTCTCACTAGACCTTGGGAGTCTTTTATTCAGATGATGTGTGCCAGAAAAGAAAGCTTGANAGTCTTGATGAAGATGAAATGGTCATGACTGCTCTCAATGGTCTCACTATACCTTGGGAGTCTTTTATTCAGATGATGTGTGCCATAAAAGAAAGCTTGAAGTTTGATATTGTATGGGAAGAGTGCATTCAAGAGGAGACTAGAGTGGCAAATAGGGAAGCCTTACTAAAAGTAGATGATCAATCCATAGCCACTCACACTAAAAGAAGAAGAGGCCAATCAAACTTCAAGAGAAGAAATTTCAAGGAGTCTCATCCTCCCAAAAGAATCCAAAGGGTAAGAGAAAATCNAACTTCAAAAAGAAGAAATTTCAAGGAGTCTCATCCTCCCAAAAGAATCCAAAGGGTAAGAGAAAATCCTTCCTTTAAAGACTATTCTAATTTTGAATGTTTTCATTGTAACAAGATAGGACACATTTCCCGAAATTGTCCTAAAAAGGGGCAAGAATATAGAAAGAGGATCAACAACAACAAAAGGCACCATGCCCATCTAGCAGATGAAGAAGGAGAAGAAGAAGAAGAAGAAGAAGGTCCCCCAAGAAAACAAGCAAGAGAAGAAGATGCAGAAGAGTATGTGCTATTCTTTGCACTCTCTGGTTCTGTAACTCCTGGAGAAGACACCTGGCTTATTGATAGTAGTTCTTCAAAGCACATGACGGGACAAAATAAAACTCTGTCCAAACTTGAAGAAAATAGCTCTCCTCAGAAGGTATCCTTAGGAGATGACTATCAATATCCGATCAAAGGTGTTGGTGAAGCAAGCTACAAACTTGANTGTCCAAACTTGAAGAAAAGAGCTCTCCTCAGAAGGTATCCTTAGGATATGACTATCAATATCCGATCAAAGGTGTTGGTGAAGCAAGCTACAAACTTGATTCAGGCAGTCCCCTAAAAATGAAGGATGTATTATATGTACCTGGTCTAAAGAAGAATTTACTTTCTATCTCAACTTTAGATAAGAAAGGTTTCAGAGTTGCTTTCATAGATGGCCAAGTAGTCATGTGGCCCAAAGGAAAGAATATCGAAGATGCAATCATTATTGGTGAAGAAGAAGGAGGCTTGTATAAACTAAAGGGGCACTCAGAAACAGCCCTAGTGCATGAATCCACTAACCCTAGTGAACTATGGCATAGAAGGCTTTCCCATATCAATTACAAGGCTTTACCTCATGTGAACAAAGTAGTGATGGGATTACCAGACATGAAGATCAAGCATGAAGGCATTTGCAAAGGATGTTCAAAGGGAAAGAACATCAATAATCCATTTCCGAAAAGTGAAACAAAGACAAAAGGTACGTTGGAATTGATTCATTCAGATGTATGTGGTCCAATTTCTTCTACATCTTTAAGTGGCTTTGAATATTATATCACATTTATTGATGACTTTTCAAGAAAGACTTGGATATACTTCTTGAAAGCAAAGAGTGAAGTGTTTCAAAAATTCAAGGAGTTCAAAGCCTTGATAGAGAATCTCTCAGATAGGAAAATAAATACACTCCGATCGGACAATGGTGGAGAGTATACCTCGAAAGAGTTTGAAGCCTTTTGCAAAGACTCTGGAATCAAAAGGGAACTAACCAATCCCTACAATCCTCAACAGAATGGGGTTGCGGAAAGAA
This sequence comes from Pseudotsuga menziesii, assembly GCA_001517045.1. Taxonomy (NCBI): domain Eukaryota; kingdom Viridiplantae; phylum Streptophyta; class Pinopsida; order Pinales; family Pinaceae; genus Pseudotsuga; species Pseudotsuga menziesii. The sequence continues at coordinate 7,310 of LPNX010288976.1, forward strand.
AGAACAGAACCATCATGGAGGCAGTAAAGACAATGATTTATGATCAAGATATTCCAATGCATCTATGGGCAGAAGCGGCAAGAACAGCTGTGTATGTACAGAATAGAATATCCCACAGTACTCTCGGGTTCAAGACTCCAGAAGAGGTATTCACAGGAAAGAAGCCTGAGGTAAGTCACCTCAATATATTTGGTTGTCCAGTATATATTCATATACCAAAAGAGAAAAGAACCAAATTAGATCCATCCGGAAAGAAGGGGATATTTGTTGGATACTGTGAGGTATCCAAAGCATTCAGAATATACATTCCTAGATTCCATCACATGGAAATCAGTCGAGATGTGACATTTGATGAAGAGGCAGCCCTCAAGAGATCTAGGAAATGCCAACATGAAGAAGTGTATGAAGAAGAGACATCTCCCAGAAATAAAGAATCTACATGTCTCCCTGAAGATGAAGCTCCTGAAGAACATGACATAGAAGAACCTCCCATAATGGAAATAACAAGAAAGAGAAATCCTACTTGGACAAGAGAAATTATATGAGAAGCAGAAAGGTATGGAGCCCCTGAAGGCTCCACAAGGGAAAGAAAGAAACCTAAGACCTTCTCCAACTATGTAGCCTTGATGTGTGATCTTGTAGATCAAGAACCTACAAACTTTGAAGAAGCGGTCCAGAAGAAATAATGGGTAGAAGCAATGACTGAAGAATATCAATCAATAATTAAGAATGATGTATGGGATATAGTTCCTAGACTAGAAGGAAAGAGTATAGTATCCTCCAAATGGATATACAAAGTAAAGCATGTAGCTGACGGAAGTATCGAGAAATATAAAGCAAGATTTGTAGCCAGAGGTTTCTCTCAAAAAGAAGGAATTGATTATGAAGAGGCATTTGCACGATATACTTCGATTAGAACTATCATGGCACTTGCATCCATGATGAAGTGGGATTTACACTAGATGGATGTGAAAACAGCTTTCCTAAATGGAGTGATCGAAGAAGAAGTATACTTAGAACAACCTCAAGGATTTGAAGTTGAAGATAGACATACACACATATGCAAGTTGAATAAGGCATTATATGGTCTCAAACAAGCTCCTCGAGCTTGGTATGAAAGAATAGATGGTTTCTTGTCGAGCATGGGCTTTACCAAAAGTAAAGATGATCCTAACCTTTACCTAAAGGTTGTAAAAGATGAGCCTGTAATCCTGTTACTATATGTGGATGATTTATTCTTGACAGGGAATGAGAAATAGATTAAGGAAAGCAAGAAGAAACTAGCAGAAGAATTTGAGATGAAAGACCTTGGGTTAATGCACTATTTCTTAGGTCTGGAAGTATGGAAAAGTTTAGAAGGAATATTTCTCAACCAGGGAAAGTATGCAGTAGAGATATTGAAAAGATTCAATATGTTGGAATGCAAATCCTTGGCCACCCCCATGGATTCCAACCTAAAGTTTTTAACTGATGACTCATCAGAGTTAGTGGATGTGACTCTCTATAGACATATCATTGGGTCATTTATGTACTTAACAAATACCAGACCAGACATTTGTTTTGCTGTGAACACTTTAAGTCAATATCTAGTTCAACCTAGACGGGTTCACTTGGTAGCCGCCAAACATGTTATGAGATATTTGAAAGGGACTATAGACTTTGGACTATACTATGATAATAGCCATGAGTACAGATTATATGGATATACAGATGTAGATTGGGCTAGAAGTATCTCAGACAGAAAAAGCACATCAAGCGATTGTTATAGTCTAGGATCTGCTATGATTTCATGGTTTAGCAGAAAGCAATCCAGTTTTGCTCTAAGCACTGCCGAAGCATAATATATAGCAGCTTGCTCTGCTAGTTGTGAAGCCATATGGCTTCGGAAGTTGCTGTCAGGATTATTCAATATAGATTTGGACACTACTGTAATTCTATGTGACAACTAAAGCTGTATAAAGATGACAGAGAACCCTGTGTTCCATGACATATCAAAGCACATAGAAATTAGGTATTTCTACATTTGAGACATGATGCAGAAAGGAGCCATAAAGCTCCAGTATGTGAGTACCGATGAATAGGTTGCTGATGTGTTGACGAAACCTTTGTCCCGAGTGAAGTTCGAATACTTTCGATACAAGCTTGGTGTGGTTCGAAAGGGTCTTCCCAGAAAGGGGGCGTAATGATGTTGCAGTGGGATTGTATCATTGTTGGGGCTACGAACCTAAGGGTCTTTAGTTTTGGTAACTCCGTGGGTTTTGTGGAAGTTTGTAAGCGGAGTTATGACTCAAAATAGTCTTAGGGGTGTCGGGGTTGGATCGAAGCCCCCTTTTTGTAAATAACCCATGGTTTAAGTCCAGGGTTAGGGTTTTGGGTGCCCATGGTTTAAGTCCATGGTTTTGTAACAGTGCGCTATATAAATAGGCACTTATGTAATGAAGTAGGATTAGGTCTTAAACAATTATCCTATGATGCTATTGTAATGCGAAGCTAAGAGGCTGTATAAGGGTTTTGTAAGAAAAGGTTAAGTCCCAGCTGTGTGCATGGATGACCTTTGCAGCTGTGTGCGCAGAGGGTTTTGTAAGTGATTAGAAGATCTGTAGCTGTGTGCGCAGAGACCTGCTGCTGTGTATGCGGATTTGATGACTTAAAGAGATCTGCAGCTGAGTGCGCAGATCAGAACTGTGGTTTTTGTAGAGAGTTGAATAAAACACAGTTCTGTAGACGTAACCCCTACACTGGGGTTGAACCACGTTACATCTGGTGTCGTGGTTCTTTGTGTTATTGTGTTATTTTTGTTATGTTATTTTATGCATTGATAATTATAAATCTGATAAGTAAGATCGCTGCTAACAAATAGCTTCGCTGTGAATTCCCAGTAAAGGGTTAAGCAAGTCATAGTTTGTTTATCTATCTGCGAAGTTATATATATGAATGTCAGAGCTCTTTTTTAATTGATTATAAGTTATTAAAGGCTAAAGGTACAGTAATATCCCTCTTCTGCTTGCAGAAACCTGATTCTGCGGCACCCCATAGCTATTTCAGGTGAGACTGTAGCCTGTTCGCAGGCTGCTGCCGAAAGGGCCAACACTGTGGGTCTTTTGTTGGTGCGAAGTTATTGGTAAAAACCCGGGTCTGCCCCATAGCCCAACAAATTGGTTCCGTTGCCGGTTGAACTCAGTATCTATTGAAGAGGGATCTACGTCGTACCTCGAGGGCTATGTTCTGGAGACCCTCTGTAAAAGAAATTGGTGACTGGATCAAAGAGACCTATTTGAAGTTTGCAGAGCAAGAAAATAAGGATCCTCGTCATACTACGGAATTTTTTTTGCAAAGGTACGTCTTTTCTGATGTTTATGAAATTTTCTTTTTTAGTATACACATAGAATTGCACCAGTGGTTATCCAGGTTAACAGAGAGAAGGACGAACTTCCAAGAAAATCATTTTCCTCCCTAGACCCCCGCAAGAATCACTATCTTGAAAAGGGTGAACAACGCGATCTCGTGAGCTGTTGATTTCTGGACTGCGCGAACCATTGAAGCATTTGTGACGGAGTTCACCATCGACACAAGTACCTCCTTTAGTGAAGCTGAGCGACAATTTTTCAAAGGACCACGTGGTAATTACTTGAACTTATTGAGTTTGAATATTAAAATGCTATTCGCTGAAAAAGGAATTTTGCTTATAGAATCAGATTGTTAGATCTAGTATTACTAATCTATGGTTGGAAGTGATTGGGACTTCAACGAGAAAAGTGGTTTGCTGCGAAGTGGTAAGAGATATAAGATAGATCTTGGCCCCTCTACTGAGTACACCCCTTTAAGTTCAGAAGACTCTGAGTCCACTGAAACCCCCTCTGTTAGAAACCCTCCCATAACCCCGTAGCAAAGACCTGTTATCCCTGAAAACCTGTCGCAGTCTGAAAGTAACCCTAGCCCGACTATCCCTGTCGCAGGCCAGCCTACCCCAGCAAGTTGTCCTACCCCTCCCCCTTCGTCCCCCCCTGGATACCCGATGGCCCATGTTCATGATGACATCAAGCTACCAGTTTTTAAGGGAACTGGATCGGAGGATCCAGAACAGTTCTGGTTTCTATGCGAAGCTGTTTGGACCGCGAAGAACATTACGGACTAAGATGTGCAGAGAGCGCAGCTGATTACTTCATTCAGAGACCGAGCCTTGACTTGGTTTATGAAGTTTTCTAGCACTCAGAATCTTGTATTAGCTGATATTAAAATAGCGTTGATAAGAGAATTTAAGAACCCTAAATCAGAGTCCCAGTGCATCACTGAGTTAAAAGAGATTCAGCAGCGACGAGGTGAATCTGTGTGGGACTTTGATCAGAGATTCAAAGTTCTACTAGATCAAGTTAGCTTCATGACTAGCGCATCCCAACATAAGGAATGGTTTATTTCAAAATTATTACCTCACATCAGAACTCCACTCATGCAACAGAAGGTTGCTGATCAGCAGGAGGCTTTAGAGATTGCCATGAAGCTAGAAACAGCACATGTCGGAGATAATTCTGGCATAGCTCAAATTCAAGCGCAGCTGGCGGAAATGGATTTAGAGCTTCGCGATATGAAGAAGGAGAAATCAAACCACGAAGAGGTGTGGTGTACACGATGCCGAACAGAAGGCCACGACAAGGATCAGTGTCTGACGTTGAGAAACTATCTGAATACTGGCGCACCGAACCCGCTGAATCCTACTGTTCTGTACTGTGAACTCTGTCGAACTACTAGCCGGCATCAACCAGAATATTGCTATCTGTTACAGAGGTATGTTCAAGTTCCGAAGAATCCTTACTGTAAGTTCTGTAAATCCGTAGGCCACAATGAAGATGAGTGTCGCAGCTTCGGCCTCATGAGGGAGCGTACCTACGACACTTATAAGGTTCACCTGGATGCACAAGGCAATGATGGATATGGTTACCGGGGTGGTTGAGGTAATTTTAGGGGCCATGGTCATGGTATTCCTGGAGGAGGTCGAGGCCAGGTTATCTACTATAACTGCAATCAGGCAGGACACTTAGCGCGAGACTGTCAAAACCCGACCACGACATGTCGATATTGCAAAGCTGTTGATCATGTGATCGAGCAGTGCCCCCAGCTGATAGCTAAGATTCAGGAAAGAAACAGTGGCCCTACCCAGAATATTCAGTTGATTTCTGTTGAGCAAAGACCTACCCCAGCCATCAATGTTGTTACGCAGAGTGGAGCTACGACGCACATACAGGATACGGAGACACAGCCTGCCAAGGCATGGGTTCGTAAGGCCCCCAAGAAAGTACTAGCACTTGACAGTGAAAGAGAACAAGAGACATTCATGAAGGCCAAGCGTGATTTTTTCGATCCTAGCACAGCAGTCGTACCCGCGCAGCAACATCAGCAGGAGTTGTAGCCGCAAGATGCTCCGATGGATAAAGTAAGTACACTGTCCTCCTTTTTACAGAGCTGTATGAAACTCTTAAGGAATCAAAATGCTTTAAAGGATTTGCAAAAATTTCTTGCTTTCTGTGAACCTCAGAGAAGAGTTGATAAGGAGAAAGCTGTTAATCGTGTCCGAAGAACTCGTAGGGAAATGAGATTGAATGTCCAGATAGGGGAATATGATATGACTGATGTCATTCTGGATTTAGGATCAGAAGTCAATATTTTAACTAAACAGACATGGGAACAAATGGGAAAACCTACCCTTGATTGGTCACCTATACAGTTGAGACTAGCCAATCAGCAGAGGATTGTGCCCTTAGGAATATTCCCTCGGGTACCAGTAGACATAGATGGAGTAAGTACTGTAGCAGACTTCGAAGTCATTGAGATCATTGATGATAGCAACCCCTATCCAGCCTTGCTAGGAATTGAGTGGGCAATAGACAATGATGCAGTTATCAATCTTAAAAAGAGATAGATGTCCTTTGAAGGGAAGGGTTTGAGAGCCATACTACCATTAGATCCTTCTTAGGGAGAAAGATATACAGAGCCAGTCAGAGAGGGAGATCAGGATATTCTGGATCACATCTACAACATCACAGCTAAGGAAGAATATTATGTCGAACCTACTAATGAAGGCATAATGGATTGGTAGTGTGATAGTTCCTGCATGTCCGACTCAGACGATGGTCTTGAGAATTAGCAGAATCGCCTATATGAGCTACATGACCATAGGTGCGCAAGAATTACCAAATCTATCAGATGCCTTAGCACAGAGACAAGAGCTCTGCCTACCTATGCTGGGTTGACAGACCCAGGGGAGTTTATTGCGCAGTTTGCAGAACAAGTACCAGAGTCCCAGATAATGAAGACCCTGGAAGCAGCATTAAGAGCTACAGCAGCTAGATGGTGGAATGGCCACAGGAAGTATATTCACAGTTGGGAGGATTGTCAAAAATCTCTTCGCCTAAGATTCACTGATCAAACTCGAGAGGTGCGAAGCAAGTTTAATGGGCAGAATAGTTCTCAGGAACACTTGAAGCAATGTTATGCAGCATGGGAGCATGTACCTCGCCAAGAATGGGTACATAGGTTTATGCACACTTTGGAACCAGCAGAAAAAAACTGGTATATGGAGGTCGAGCTTCGACAGGGTACTGTAAGTTGGGATAATCTTGTTGATAGTTTTATGCTTACATTTTCTATTAACGAAGTTTTCCCTGCTTTAGATGCAGCTGTCAGGTTGATCCATAATAAGGGATTCGATGATCAAGACAGGGTTTATTATCAAACTGATGCGCAGAACCAAGGAGATAGTGCACCAAACCTAATAGCCTCGTCGCAGGTATTGTCAGGATGTGCCGAAGTTCAATACTGTGCCGAGGATGTTTATTGTAACGAAGCTAAGATAGTGATGTTGTTGAAGCGCAAAAATATGACGAAGCTTAAAATCCGGCTGTTGAGAACCGGCCGATTTGGCGGCGTTAGAACTTTAATAACCTTAATTGCCTGTACTTATGAGATTTTGGGAAATCCAGGACCATGCGAACAGCATCTCTATCAGATTTGGTGCCTTCAATGCACAGTTATGACAGATTTGATCGCTGGAGTGTATAAGAAGACACCCAGGTCGGTGGAAATCGCATTACATATTTCCCTGCATTCTACAAGTAAACCCATGACCGTAGAGCGAGAGATTCAGGATTTAGTGAAAGAATTCGAACAGGGGGGTTTGCCAGATCTTTTCCACTCCCCACCTGCCTCTGCACGCCGTGAAGAAGCCTGCCCAACCCTGCCTCGGCCGATATAGACACGATCCGCCCGAAGAAAATTTAAGCCTGAAGTTCGTTCTAAGCGAAATGAAGATCGACACAAGCAATCAGGGAAAACATCGAAGGATCCCGGAATGAATCCGCCTAGTTCAGTAGAAATCCCAAGTGAAGGAGAGGAGAATATTGCACCGCGGTGGCCACCATATATTCCGCCTCTTCGACCAGGAGTTAAACCACCTCAGCAGAACAAGCAGTTCACAATAAGCACCCCTTCACTGCCACCGGGTGCACAGCTAGTTGGGACCATGACAGGGAAGATAGACCAGCTTAAGTATGTCGATCATGATACTAGTGATCGTGGCAAGTTTCCACAGTGCGCACCAGGAACGTATTTGCACTTTGTCAAGTATGATGAGACCGGGGCGACATTATTAGAAGTCAAATGGTGGGCTGCTGGCTTGGATCAAGCTGGTCTGCTGAAGATGCTCGACGTTCCCCATTTTGGTCGTGGCACACAGGTGACCGTAGTGGTTAAGCAGCTGCTAGCCCTAGTTCATGATGGCCACCTATGGATAGGAGACAAGAAAATTCCTATCAATGGTGAGCTCATTCAGAGGATCACTGGCTTACCAATAGCAAGGCCTGATCCGAGGACCGAATTTCCCTCGACGCATGAGGATATGAAGCTCGCACAAACCATGAAGGAATGCTTCGGCCTGACAAAGGGAAAACGCGGGTATCACACTTCTGCGATTCAGGAACATCACATTCGCTTTGCAGCTGAACTTCTATCATGCAAACTCATACGTAAGTGCAGACCAACTGAAGTTCCTACCCCGGTTATCCGAATTACTATGAACTGCGCTGAAGGTTACAGCTACAACTGGGCAGCATATATTGCGAAGGAATTCCTGGAAGATGCTCGCGATGCGCAGGAGAAAGGTAGGCCCTTCCATTACTCATGGTTGCTTGTCCTCATCGCACTGGTAGGATGGCAAGAACCTATCAAGGCATAGTTTCCTGATGCACCAGATCACATGCATGGCGCAACAAGGTATGCATCGCTGTGGGTTTCACAGGATAAAGCACACCAACAGATGACAAATTATGTATTTGCCTTTTATATGATGAATATCTAGTATGAGATCGCAAAAACCCCACGGCTTAGTAATGAGTTATTCTCTCAATATGACGGCGCAGCCGCCTTCAGCGTCGACATGCATCATACTTTCATCCAGGCTCGCGCAGATCAAAAGCATCAATGGTTCAAGCTGCCATATGTAGTCACTGAGGGTGATATCTGGGCAATAGTTCAGTAGTGGCCGGATAACTGGTTGAAAGATGCAGGGAAAAAACCCACCATTCCAATTCCCCCAGTTACCAATATGGGCGCAGGCACCAGTCAGACGTCGCAGCAAGACACAATAGAGGACAGCGAAGACCTGAGTGAGTCGCAGCAAAATGAAGACGACCAGGGTGGAGATGGCGGAGATGAAGAAGAGGACGAGGAGTCAATCAACACTATATTAGATCCGAATCCATCAGCTAAGTGCAAGACACCAGAGGTAGAGGAGGTAACCAAGTGTTGTAATCTCATAGATCACATAAGGTTACCAATAATACATACAAAAATATACAGAAATATACACAGATACAAAAGATAAGAACTGATAGAATGAACAGATTATATTATTCTCAATAAATCGTACAAAGCCAAGAACTGAACTGAGTTCTTGTGAGGCTCAACAGCCTAATATATACAGGTTACAAACAGTTACAATCATAACTACCTGTCGGTTCAACGAACCGACACGACTATTAGTTAACAGACTTTAATCACTGTGTTTACTCAGCCGACCGACTTAGTCGGCTGATCGACTAAGTCGGTCCCTCGACTTAGTCGATTGGTCTTCGTTCAAGTCGACTTATGTCGACTTGCTCCTTCTACATCTCCCCCACAAAAAAAACATTTCTTCGTCCCGAAGAAAGAGGGAGGTACCAAAAATGAAATCCTGTTGAACCTTTCAGACTTGCTCCTGTTGAGGACTATGTAGTCGGATGGTCGGTCGTTTCTGAACGCACACTTCGACTATGGCTGGAGCTGTGATGGCAAGTTGACTCTGGAAGTTTGTCCATGTCTGCAGGGCTTTCTGGATGTCGATGGTTAGGGTTGTTACACTTGAGAGTACCGACATCTTTTCTGCCATGGGAATTTCTGCAATGTTCTCCATGCTAGGGCCCAACAGTTGGGTTTGTTCTTCAGCAGCATTAAGAAGTCTTTTCATCTGTGGACAGATGTTGTCAACCTTCTCCAAATTTGGTAAGGCTTGCTGGACCCATTGATGAGCTTCTCGTTCAAGTTTCTGCAGCTTGCTACTCTCCATTACAATCTGCTCTTCAATGGTTTGTCTCATTTCTGCCTCTGTCATTTTTCGGCTTTCCAAGGCCTGAATGCCTTGTCGTGTCTGCCTGCTTTGATGATAGACCTGCCCATAATGAGTGGGCCAATCTCTTAGCACTTCTTCAGTGACGATGGATTCCTCCATATGGTCCTGTAAAAGTTTGTAGGCCTCTGAAAAGGCAGTATGCTGAGTCAGGAGGAGTCGAGCAGTCTCTTCTTTTTGTTATGCCTTAGTATCCTGCAAATGTGTCTGGATGGTCGACACCAAGCCTTCAAAGATCTGATATGCCCTTTCTAAGGGTCGATCTATAGCTACTTCGGCAGGGCCTGGAACAATGGTTTGAGCAAGAGACCTTCATTTGTTGAGAAACTCGACTTCTTCTGTCTCCTTGTCCCTGAGTTGTTTCCTTAGTTTGGTCGTCCTCCTCTTCGACTCTTTTTCTAGGGTGTTGAGTAGTTGGCCGACCTCTGAGTCAGTCAACGAGCTTGCATCCCGTAAGCTAATCTTTAGTGGAGCAGGTCTAGGAGGAGGTTCTGTCGTCTCCTTTTCTTGTTCGGTTGGTTTGGCTTGAGGACCTGCAGAAGTGGAAGGTGGACCAGAGGTCGAAGGTGTTTGTGTCTGAAGGGTTGGTTCAGTGGTCGGGGGTTTTTGTGGTTGAGGGGGTGGTATGTCCACTTCCGGCTGGGAAGATGATGGTGGTTTTGGTTGTGAATCAGGGGGTGGTGGAGGTGGTGGAGATGGTGGTGGTGAAGGTGGGGATGGAGGGTTTCCTGATCCTGGTGGTGATGGTGAACTTTGGTCGGAAGACATAATGTCTTCTTCCGGTGGGGGATGGTAGTCAGTGAAGGTCTGTTCCTACCCTGATATGTCGCCACCATCGTGAACCCTTGTAAATACTTTTGTTTGCTGGGCATATATCTTTTTGCTGGCTTTCAGGGGAGTTATTGTCTTGATTGTCTGCGCCGACTTGAACAGTGCAGGCAGTGTTGCAAAGAAGGCTTTAAGCTCATAGTCCGAGCTGGCCCTGGCTCTGAGTGCCTCCAGGATAACTCTTTCAAATACTTCGGGTGAAAGGTCGGCCTGCTGCACTGGTACTTGCTCCTCGACTATTTTAGTCGGAGATGGAGGGGGAGGAGTCGACACCAGGTCGACCACATCTTCAGGCGGTGGTGTTGTTTTGGCCTTCTTTGGCCGACCCTCCGGTGCTCCTGCTTCAACAAAACGTTGAAACTGGGCTTCAACAGTTACCTTATTGGCTCGGGCATCTTCGACAATGTCGAGTGCTGCTGCTGCTAGTTCTTCGTCGTCGTCGGTGGAGTCAGCAAGGACAAGCTTACGCTTACCCTTGCCTTGCTGTCGTTTTTGCAGTTTGATGTTCCTTCTGGCGATGGCTATCTCCTTTGCCAATTTTTTTATAATGCTCCTAGACACCGCATATTCAGAGTTCTCTTCCTCGACTTCCCCTGTCGGCGTCTGAGCTGGGTCGATGGTCTGTGTAGCCGGAGGAGCTGTTTGTTGGACTGTTTGTTGTGCTGGTGGTGGTGTTTGTTGTTTTTGTTCTGTCGGGGGGTCCACTACAGGTGCAGTCGGATGCTTCACTGTTAAGTGCACCCGACTAGTGGTCACAGGCGGAATATCTTCTGTCACAAAAGTGCTTATGTACAGATTTAGTTCATAATCTTCCTCCTTCTCCTGGTTAGTAAGAGGTTCGACTATAGAGAAGTCGACCTGTTTGGAAGCTTCCGGGATTGGTATCTTTGTGCCTGCCTGTCGACTTAGCTCCTGAAAGATCTGTTCAACTGTTGGATAGAAGTCGAGGTCCTGTGCTTTTGGGTCCTGACCTCGCATGTACCATACTGCTGTATGGTCCAGTTCTAGCTGTATATGGGATTGAGCAGGGAGGTTTCGTCGGATGTTCTGGGGCACCCTCCACCTCGTCGTGCGAACCTTGAGCTGCTGAAACCAGTTCTCAAGGAACACTTTGCCTTGTGTTAACTCATACACGGTTCCTTTTTGGGCAAAAGGTTTAAACCTATGCATGTGAAATATGGTCGGCTCCTGGAAGGTTGGACTGCCTTCCGGGCAAAAATGGTACACGACAATCCAAATGATAAGGGAGGGAAATTTGATAATACCTCCCACCTCATGGCAGCATTCACAGATTGTCTTAACTAGGTCGACGACATAGTCGGCCCAGTTGTAGATGCGTCCGTCGGTAGCAATGGTGTCGACGGCCTCCAGCATCTCCAATTTAAGGTCGCTGCTTCGACCTACCAAGGTGAGAGTGATGGCTATGATTTTAGCCACAATCTATGGTGTGCGGGCATTGATTTGACTAATCATCAAACCCTTGGAGTGCTTCCCTGTCGGCGAGCCTGTTAGTCGTTCGACTAATCCTTCCTTGATGCCAATAGGGACAGGGTGGCCTTTGTTCGACAAACCTGTCAGTTTGGAGATAACCTCCCCGGTGATGTCGATGGGTCGGTCGAAGTAAAATCAGCTGTTATGGTAACGACTGATAATAAATTTTACGGCTGCCTCCTTCGTTCCGCTGAAGCTTGCCATGATGGGTGCATTGGCATAGGCAAATATGCTGCTATGCTGGACTTTATCGGCGGCCTCAGTCATGCGTCTGTCTTCGAAGCTCCATTCTTGTATCTCTGTCCATAGCCTTTGGAATGGACCCTCCTGGACTTTAGCATTCTTGATACGGTTCAATCTTTGAACCAAAGGGGTGTCTTTTGGCTGGAATTCCTTTGCCTTAGCCGCAGCGCGGGTGAGTTTAGGTGCCATATCGTCGGACTGGTCTGATCGGTCGAACTGGTAACAGGGTTCGTGGGTTTTGGTCGACGGGGAATACGAGTGCTCTGTATGTAAGGGGTGTGGTGAATGAACCTTGTGCAGTCCATTATTTATAGGCGTGGGTGTGGTGGAGTGTTGAACTGGTTGTATTAATGGCGGACTGGACAGTCCAACTGCAATACTCGAGTGCGATTTGGGAGATCTGGTTCGGTGCTCGAGGCCATTAATGTGTGATGGGACTCTCGAGGTCGACGGTCGGTGTCGGTGGTGGAAACGATCGGCATGGTTGGTCGATGAGGATGTTCGATGAAAATGGTGTCGGTTGTCGGAGGGGTGAGTTGATGTCATGCTGATGAGTGTACGGGTTTGATTTTTGGAATTTTTCTAACTTTTTATAGGTTTTTAGTGACAGTTACGGTCGTTATATGATTTTTTTTTATTTTTTTATTTTTTTTCAATTTTTGTATCGTTTAAGTCGGGCTCCATTAACAAGCTTCCGAAATATCAGTCCCTGTAATGTTTTTAGTCAGACCGAACCATTGGGATGTATTTCTTCGACGATGTACGGGCCCATCCATTCTGTGTGAAGTTTCTTAGGCTTGCCTTTTACTCGACTGTTGTACAGTAGGGCAAGGTCACCGACTGACAGATTTTTGTTTCTGATATTACGGTCGTGCCATGCTTTCTGCTGTTGTTTTTGTATTTCCTGGTGTTGGATGGCCATAAGTCTATGTTCTTCCAATTTATTAAGTTGAAGTAGCCGATCTTTCCTGGCCTGTTCGACGTCGACATGTAGTATCTGTGCACCGATAGGTGCCTGTTGTCTGAAGTGCAGAGGTATGACTGCTTCTTGTCCATATACCAGTCGAAAGGGGGTTTGATCAGTCAACCGTTTGTAGGCTGTCCTGTATGCCCATAAAAATGCAGGAATTTTCTCATCCCAGTCATCCTTGTCAGCACTGCATATTTTAGTCAATCCTTTTGTCAGTGTTTTATTGAAAGCTTCAATTGCACCATTCGACTGAGGGTGGTATGCTGTACTACGTCGGTGGTCGATGTGAAACTTGTCGGTGATATTTTTGATAGTTTTGTTAACGAAGTGTGACCCTTGGTCACTGATCAAGGTGAGTGGACATCCAAATCTCGTGATGATGTTTTCATAGATGAATTTAGTAGCTACCTCACTTGAACAGGTTTCGACAGGTTCTGCTTCTGCCCATTTAGTGACATATTCGATTGCAGTGATAATATATCTTGCACCTGATCGTCGGGCTGGGACAGGGAATGGTCCTATGAAATCTATAGCCCAAATTTCGAATGTGAGACTAGGGTTTACAGAGATCAGGGGCATTTCTGTGCTTGGCAGAGGTCGACCAAGTCGTTGACATCTATCACATCGACTGACAAAGTTTTTACAATCTTTGTGAAGTGTCGGCCACCATAATCCAGACTGTTGGATTTTCTTGGCAGTTGTGTCGGCCTGAAAATGTCCTCCTGCTGGTCCATAATGTGCTTCGTGCATGATTTGCTCTCGTTCATGGTCGAGTACACATCTTCTAAGAACATCGTCTAACCCCATTTTGTATAGAAATCCATTGATGAGACTGTATGGAGCAGCCTTCATAGCTAGGATTTGCTTCTTCTTAGTGTTCAGACCTTCTGGTGCCTGACCTGTCTCTAAGAACTGAGCAATCTCCTTCAGTTCTTCTGGTACCTCCTCTACACGAAATAGATGTGCATCCGGCAAGTCGTCGTCGACTCCGGTCGGTTCTTCTCCTGTGTCGATTCGGGATAGGTGATCAGGTCCGACATTGAGCTTTCTTGGTCGGACTACTACTTCAAACTCAAACTCTTGAAATAGAAGTAGCCATCGACAAATTCTCCCATGGTGAAGAGGTTTGTTTACTAGGTACTTCAAAGCTTGATAGTCTGTGTAGAATATGAAGGGGTTAGCTAATAAGTAGTGTCGATACTTCTGGAGTGCGAATACCATTCCTAGGGCTTCTCTTTCGGTGGTCGAATAGTTCCTTTCAGCCTTATTTAATTTCTGACTGCTGTAGACGATTGGGTAGTCCATCCCATCATCTCCTGGTTGGGTCAGGATTGCTCCAATTGCTATTCCTGATGCATCGATGTGCACATGAAATTTAGTCGACCAATTTGGAAATTTAAGTATGGGTGCTTCGACCAGTTTTCTCTTTAATTTGTCGAAGGAGATCTGGCATTCTTCTGTCCATTTAAATTCGATATCGTCCTTCAGTAATTATTCTAGGGGGTAAGTCATATCAGAATAATGTCTGATGAATTTCCTATAATACCCAGTATGACCAAGTAAGACCCTAACTTGTTTAGGATTTATTGGGGGTTTTAGGTCAAGAATAACCTTAATTTTAGCAAAGTCAACCTTGATTCCTTCTTTGCAGACAATATGTCCTAAGAGTATGCCTATGGGAGTCATAAAGATGCATTTCTTAATATTGAGGGAAAGTTGAATCTGTCGACATCTTTCCAGCATAAGTCGAAGCCATGTGCAGTGATCCTTTAGTGTGGAATAAATAGTCCAGTCGTCGAAGTAGACTGCCATAGTCTTATAGATATATTCTTGGAAAGTTTTTACAACGATTCTGGAGAACACTGCAGGTGCATTCTTTAGTCCAAAAGGCATAACCCTATAAGCAAAAGAGCTAAATTCACAAACAAATGTTGTCTTCTTTTGATCCTCTTTTGCTATGGGTACTTGGTTATAACCTGAAAACCCATCTGTAAATGAGTAACACTCATGTCCTGCAACTTCATTGAGGATTTCATCAGCATAAGGTGTGGGGAATGGATCTGTAAGGGTGACTTTATTTAGCTCTCTGAAGTCGACACAGATTCTCAATCTGGTCGGGTCGTGTTTCTTAGGCTGTACGACCATGGGACTTTCCCATTCCGACTGGTCGATAGGGTAGATAATCCCTGCTTCCAACATGTTGTCGATCTCCTTTTTAACTATTTCCTTATACTTGTGGGCTAGTTTATAAGGCCTTTTCTTAACAGGTCGGACATCAGGTTTAGTATCGATTTTCATCTCTCCCATTTCTTGAACTAACCCTTTCAAATATTTATAATCCCTTGCAAAGACATCTTGGAATTCTCTAAGTAAAGTTACTATTTCAGCAGTTTGTTGCTCATTCCAATAGTCACCAATTTTTGCTATCTTTGGTCGATCGTCATTGGAAATATCTACCTCCTTGGTTCTTACTTTGGCATCTAACCATTCTGGAGCTTTAGCTTCATTGATTTGTCGACTTCCTTCCTTGAACTGTGAGAATGTGGCAGGGAAGTCGGCTGCAGTCATTCAGTCGAGGTCGGGTTTATCGGTAGTCATGACCCTTAGCACAGAGTGGATTGGTTTTGTTGTTTCAGCATGGTTTGATTTCCATCTGAAGCTTTTACCTTCGGTGTGTTCATTCTCTAATTGTAATCGGGTCGACTCGAATTTTGATCCTATGTGAAGACTATTGCAGTTCTTGACCTGTCGAGGGTTTTTGTGTGTTTCAGTCGGTTGAATGAAATGTTTAATTTGTTGTGCAGGCTTGACTAAGTGTTTATATTCGGGTATAAAGTTGAAGGTTTTAATGAAATTTTCTTTTAGTTCATTCCAGAAGAAGGTTTCACCTTTAGCTTCCTCCATCTTATACCATTTGCTGGGTAAGTCGTCTATGGTGGAAGGAAATAAGTGTGGCCAGGCTCTCTCATCCTTATGTCCAAGTCTTCTCCACTCTTTTTCACAAGTTTGGATGTGTTCTTCTGGGTTTTTTCCTTGGGTGAAGATAGGGATCTGTGCTTGTGAGGTTAACTTCCTGCCACCAAACCTTTCAACAAAGTAAGTTGCAGCACTAGTCTAGGTCTGTAGTTTTGTCTGATGGGTGTCCCACCATCTAGCTGCTTGACCTGTGAAGGTTTCTACTAAGCTCTGTAGTCGGCCATGTTCTCCAATGTTTTTAGACACTTGTTCAACATGCATAACTGGGGATTCCCTCTCCTTATACCTAGGTTGTTGCCTGGTGTTTTCGTTGGTCGGTTGTAAGGTAGGGTGTTCTCTTATTTTTCTCTCAAAAATCTTGGGGATAATTGAGACTATAAAGCACTATCGGGTGGGTTTTTTATGTACTGTTTGGACAGTCCAGCACCATCTTTCTTGTGTTTCATAATTTTCTATCTCCCAGTTGTAGAGTTCAGCATCTGAATTATATCCAACTGAGTCTGGGTTACCTAAGTAAAGCTCCCCATAGCTGTTTGGTTCAGTATAGTCATTATTGTTGTGGATTTGGTATAGCTGTCTAACATCGACCTCCTCATCAATAGGTTCAATTCAAGGCTTTCCTTGGGAAGGGTTGATGGGTACAATGACTTTTTGGCCATTTCATTTTAGCTTGATCCTTTCTTTATCTAAGGAGATAGAGGCTTTCATCTTTCGACCCCAAGGTCGACCGACAAGGGCTGGGAAGGAGCTAGATCCTTCCTTAGGGTCAATAATTTCAAAATCAACCTTGGTCGATATGCCTTTAATGGTTGTGTCTACATTTTTCCACACCCCAATAGGTTCAATGAGACCTTGGTCGGCCAGTTTTAGGTAGATGCCTGACTCATAGAGTCGAGGTTTACCCATTTGTTCCCATGTATCCCTGGTCATAATATTTACTTGAGAGCCAAAATCAAGGACTACTTGTCGTACGTGGTATCCTTCAATTTCTAGGTCGACCAGTGGGTCGACATCATTTTTATCTTTTTGATTTAAGCTACAAATGTTCTTAGTTTGTTTCTCAGGGTTTGTGCTTTTGATTTGTTGCAATAAATCGATGAATTGGCCTACAGATTTGTCTGTTTGAATAAGATGGGTTAATTGCTGGGTCGAGCTAAGTCGACTGTGAATATTATCTTCGTGCTGTGCAAGGTTTTGAAATATGTGTGTAGCTTCTTGGTATGTGTGTTGTTCCTTGCTAGGGTCAAGGTATGCATTTGTGTGTGTGATCTTGCTAATCTGAGGGTTATCAAGCCCTGTTTTGGTGCCTTGTCGAGTGACAATGTGTAAATTCTTAGTGGTTATTACATCATTCTTCTGGACACAAGACAAGACATTAACATTCTTTTTATTGCTAATTTTTTCCAACATGGTAGGACAATCCTCCAAGGAGTGATCGCCTACCCCACAGTGTGTACAAAATTTGAGATCAGTTCTGTCCTTATACGGACAGTCTGCACATCTATGCCCTTCTTTGTAACAGATAAAGCATTGTGTGGGTCGACGACTTCTTATTTCTCGAATCCCAACGAATCGACCTGTTCTTCCAAACCCTGGGCGTCGATTGTCCTGTCGGCGTTCATATCATCGGCCATCATTGCGTTGTCCATTCTGGTTGTTGTTATTGTTTTGCTCCGTGTTCTGGGCTACTGCATTCGTCTAGTAGACGGCCTGATAGTTCTGTATATTCTTCAGGTTAAGATGGCAGTCGGTCGTGTTGTGATTTGCAGTTTTGCAGATAGCACACCAGGAAGCCTTCCCATTCTTCATATTGTAGGGGCAGTCGGCTGTGGAATGGTCTCCATGTTCCTGGAAAATGTCGTAGAACGTTTTTGTCTGTACAAAACGGACATCTTGTTGGCTGAATTGCTATCGACAAGTATCTTTGGAATGCCCGGCTGTTGAACAGTTAGTGCACCAGACTTCTTGGTTCTTCAAGGTCAGCTCTTTCAAGGACTTCTGCACGTTTTCCAGCTGTTCCTCCAAACGGTGGTCGGTCGGATAGGCAGGGATGTCTTCATCCATTTCGACCTGTAGAGCTTTTGTCAGCGCATCTTCATACGACTTGAAAGTTTCCAGACTGATGTGTAGGAGAAATTTCTGTGAGAGCTCTGCAAGGAACCATTGAATCAATAATTGTTCGTCAATAGAATAGTCTAACTGACTCAATAGATCCTTCCATCTTTTATCATAATCGCGGACTGTTTCTCCTGGCTTTTGTGATGTCGTTTTCAGCTTCTTAGCGGCCAGATGTTTGGTGTCTGGTGTCTTGAAAAATGATAGGAATTGCGCTTTTATCTCTGATTTTGTTGCTCTGGGCTGCCATTCAGAAAAGTTCATATACCATGTTAGAGCTCGTTTTCTTAGGGCTCCCGCGAACTGGGCCATCTGGCGATCTTCTTCTGTGACCTTGTTGGCCTCCCATATCGACTCACAGACGAACCAATGTCATCTGGGGTCTTCGTCGCCCTCATAAAGGGGAATCTGAGCAGATCCGTGACCCATGTCAGAGTCACTTTCACTACTCTCTGAAGTTGGTGGGGTGGGTGGTGTGGGTGGGGTTGTAAGGGGTGGGGTTGTTGATTCGGTCGAACCTGTGGGGGTGACGATGGGGTTTTGGTCGACGGAACTTGTACTTCCGTCGTTTGTCAACTCTTTCTCGTCGAATAGTGGATTGTTGATAATTTGTCTTCTTAATGACCCACTGTCACTTTGCATGCTCAGGTCTGACTCTTGTGTATCTTCTGAAGTTGTATGTGGCAGGGGGGGTGCTCCTTCATGTGTCGGCAGGAGCAAGTGGATACTATGAAAGGAGGGTGCCGTTTGGAAGGTCACCCAGTTCCCTTCGATCGGTTGACGTATAACAAGATGTCGACCCGGATATGGTTCGTCGCCTAGTCGGCTCCAGAGTGTAATGTCTCCAGCTCTTAGTCGAAGGTCATCTTCTATAATAGTTTGTATTCTGGTACGCGGACTTACTGTGGAAAGGGTTACTCCTTCGTCGGGAACAATTAGTTGGAGAGCTTCTGGCTGCTCTATCCACATCTCGTCATCTTTAGGGGACCCTTCTTCTTCTTCGCCTTCTCTGCGTCGGTCATGACCCGACTCTGGCGGTACGTCATCATGGTCGGTCTCCCTAGGGTTTCGCTGCAGCTCTGCGGCCCTTTCTCGTCTGGCTTCCCTTCTCTGCTGTCTTTCGTCCCTTTCAATTCTCTTTATCTCTGACATACTTTCGTACAATACTATTCCTTCAGGTCCTCTTCGGTCGATTGTTCGTTACTGGCGACTAAAACTCTGGTCGACTAGGATCCACTATGCTCTAGGTCCGACACACGACCAGCTACTCCCCCATGGCCTACCCGACACTTTTTAGAAAGCTCGGATAATGCTGTTTATTTACTCAGGAAGTATTCCCACTCCCTTTCAGCAATAAATTTTTCCCACTTCTTTTGCTTCTCCGCCCAGTTAGTATTTGAGGGTGGTTCACGTAATAGTGGTCGAGCTTCGACAATATGGCCTGCACCTTTTTCTATTAAAAACTTGAACAGCAAATTCGGCAAGGAACACAAGAATTGATCAGTAAATTCTGTGAAAAATTTCTGTCGGACAGTTTCCATAGAAGTCCTGTCTTGGACTGCTTGTTCCTCACAGAAGTCGTCGGCTATCTTTTCGAACCACTCCGATAGATTCGTACGTCCTCCTCAGATCAGTTTCTGGAGTAACTGTGCTTCTTTATTCTTGTCCGGTTTTCTCATTCAAAAGCTGCTTCAACAGGTGTGGCACGGATTCGACAAATTTTTCGTGAGTCTCCGTGAAAAATCTGGCTTTTGCTTCTGCGACGGTCAATCTGTTCCTTCGTGCGTATTTTTGTAGATAGTTAGCAATTTTTCGCTCCCACCAGTCCTTTATCTCCTGCTCTGGTATCATATGTGAGCATATATTCTAGTTATGTACTACCGACAACGGAACCAATGTTGTAATCTCACAGATCACATAAGGTTACCAATAATACATACAAAAATATACAGAAATATACACAGATACAAGAGATAAGAACTGATAGAATGAACAGATTATATTATTCTCAATAAATCATACAAAGCCAAGAACTGAACTGAGTTCTTGTGAGGTTCAACAGCCTAATATATACAGGTTACAAACAATTACAATCATAACTACCTGTCGGTTCACCGAACCGACACGACTATTAGTTAACAGACTTTAATCACTATGTTTACTCAGCTGACCGA
Source organism: Pseudotsuga menziesii (assembly GCA_001517045.1). Taxonomy (NCBI): domain Eukaryota; kingdom Viridiplantae; phylum Streptophyta; class Pinopsida; order Pinales; family Pinaceae; genus Pseudotsuga; species Pseudotsuga menziesii. Next base: position 27,759 of record LPNX010288976.1, read on the forward strand.
CTTAGTCGGCTGATCGACTAAGTCAGTCCCTCGACTTAGTCGGCTGATCGACTAAGTCAGTCTTCATTCAAGTCGACTTATGTCGACTTGCTCCTTCTACACCAAGCCCCAGCCCCACAAGAAAACAAAGGCGTCGAAGGACAAAAATATTGACGCAGAAGTCACTGTGTCGATGGAAGATCTTGATCAGGCTCTGGCAAAGTCTACCCAAGCATTAACTAGCAAGTGGGCACAGTTCACAAATGTGCAGCTCGCTACACTCATGGGCGTCGCAAACAGGGTCACAGAGCTGAAATAGTTAGCAACAAAATCAACAATCAGTACCGTGGCAATTAGTGCCCTAGGACCCGCGCAGCAAGATACGAGACAATGGCCAGTTCGAGAAAACAAGGGCCAAGTATCCACCGCTGCCCTCATCATAACTGATGCAGATCCCATGCAGAGATGAGCATGACAGTAGGAATTGATTACACCAAAATGACCATGATGGAACTACATCTCTGCCAGTCAGCTATTGCAAAGGAAATCCAGGCCCGGGACCATTATTCACAAAAACAGTTGGACGATACCAGGAAGCAAAAAGATAGCCTCACAGCACAGCTAGAAGCAGCAGAGAAACGAAAGAGGGATGCAGAACGTAAGCGGATTACACTGGTCCGAGTTTTGGATGAAGCATGTCTAAGTCTTCCTGACTTCGACGTATAGTTGGTGGAAGATCCTGAACAAAGACTAGTCAGGTTGAAAGACTACGCACAGCAGTCTCACAGTGAAATCAAAAAGATAAAGGCAGATCACGAGACTCAGATCACGGAGCTTCAACTTCGCATCCCCCCGGAGAGTCCACCTGAGATCTGAGAACAGCGCCGCAGAGACATTCAGGCTTCAGCAGCTAAGATATCAGATACTGTGGGTAGCACAACAAAGCTACTAGACAACAACATCGAAGCATGGGCGAACCTACAGGACCACCCAGACATAGAAAAGCTACAAGAAACCATTAAGCAGCAGCAGGCAGAATTAGATGCGGTCAAAGGGGAAATTAAGACGCTGCCTCCTATGCAGAAGATGGCTAAGGTAAAGCGAAGCAAGGAACTCCAGCAGGAAATTGAGTCCTATAGGGCGATGGTAACAATGCTGGAAAACACGCTGCAGCCGCTTCTCAAGGAAGCATTGGAACTGAGCAAAGCTGTAGAGAGTCACCTCAAAGTTTTGAAGTCCTATGATACCTTCGCACAGGAGAAAGCTAATGAAGGATCATCCACAGCATTGCAGGAGTTGGTGGAAAAGGAGAAAGCAGCTGACGACATTCTACACAACCTCAATAGTCGGTTCAAGACCCTCGCAACGAAGGTTCTCCCACCGGAGGAGCAACAGAGTGCCTCGGGACGGGTCACAAGTGAGTCTTAGGGGCCTGTTGGGGCTCTGACCCTAAGGGTCTTTAGTTTTGGTAACTCCACGGGTTTTGTGGAAGTTTGTAAGCGGAGTTACGACTCAAAATAGTCTTAGGGGTGTCGGGGTTGGGTCGAAGCCCCCTTTTTGTAAATAACCCATGGTTTAAGTCCAGGGTTAGGGTTTTGGGCGCCCATGGTTTAAGTCCATGGTTTTGTAACAGTGCGCTATATAAATAGGCACTTATGTAATGAAGTAGGGTTAGGTCTTAAACGATTATCCTATGATGCTATTGTAATGCGAAGCTAAGAGGCTGTATAAGGGTTTTGTAAGAAAAGGTTAAGTCCCAGCTGTGTGCGTGGACGACCTCTGCAGCTGTGTGCGCAGAGGGTTTTGTAAGTGATTAGAAGATCTGCAGCTATGTGCGCAGAGGCCTGCTGCTGTGTGCGCGGCTTTGAGGACTTGAAGAGATCTGCAGCTGAGTGTGTAGATCAGAACTGTGGTTTTTGTAGAGAGTTGAATAAAACACAGTTCTGTGGACGTAACCCCTACACTGGGGGTGAACCACGTTACATCTGGTGTCGTGGTTCTTTGTGTTATTGTGTTATTTCTGTTATGTTATTTTATGCATTGATAATTATAAATCTGATAAGTAAGATCGCTGCTAACAAATAGCTTCGCTGTGAATTCATAGTAAAGGGTTAAGCAAGTCACAATTTGTTTATCTATCTGCGAAGTTATATATATGAATGTCGGAGCTCTGTGTTAATTGATTATAAGTTATTAAAGGCTAAAGGTATAGTAATATCCCTCTTCTGCTTGCAGAAATCTGATTCTACGGCACCCCATAGCTGTTTCAGGTGAGACTGTAGCCTATTCGCAGGCTGCTGCCGAAAGGGCCAACACTGTGGGTCTTTTGTTGGTGCGAAGTTATTGGTAAAAACTTGGGTCTGCCCCATAGCCCAACAATCATCCCTGGGCACTTGCCCAAAAGTGACCCAGAGACGTTGGTCTTTGAGAATGAAGAGGGATTGTATCATCCTGGGACATATGTCCAAAAGTGATACGGTGATTTCAGTCATCGAGAATGTGGTGGGATTGTATCATCCCCGGACATATGTCCAGAAGTGATCCAGTGATTTCGGTCATCAAGAATGTGGTAGGATTGTATCATCCTTGAACTTTGGTTCATAATGGATCCAGTGAACTTCGGTCATCGAGAAGGTGGTAGGATTGTATCATCCTTGGACTTCGGTTCAGAATGGATCCGATGAACTTCGGTCATCGAGAAGTTGGTAGGATTGTATCATCCTTGGACTTCGGTTTAGAATGGATCCGGTGAACTTCTATCATCAAGAAGGTGGTAGGATTGTATCATCCTTGAACTTTGGTTCAGAATGGATCCGATGACTTCGGTACTCAAGAACGTCTGTTGATCCCGTAATTCCTAGAGGAAGGATTTTCTAAGTTCCACATCTATGTTGATCCCGTAATTACGAAAGGAAGGATCGTTAGTAACTCCGTAAAGACCTAAATCCCATAATTCCGAAAGGAAGGATCATTGAATTGATCCCGTAATTCCAATAGGAAGGATTGTCTGAGTTCCACATCTGTGTTGTTCCCATAATTCCGAAAGGAAGGATCATTGAATTGATCCCGTAATTCCAATAGGAAGGATTGTCTGAGTTCCATAGATGTGTTGATCCCGTAATTCCAATAGGAAGGACTGTCTGAGTTCCACATCTGTGTTGTTCCCATAATTCCGAAAGGAAGGATCGTTAGTAACTCCGTAAAGACCTAAATCCCATAATTCTGAAAGGAAGGATCATTGAATTGATCCTGTAATTCCAATAGGAAGTATTGTCTGAGTTCCACAGATGTGTTGATCCCATAATTCCAATAGGAAGGATTGTCTGAGTTTCACAAATGTGTTGATCCTGTAATTCCGAAAGGAAGGATCGTTAGTAACTCCGTAAAGACCTAAATCCCGTAATTCTGAAAGGAAGGATCATTAGTAACTCTGTAAAGACCTAAATCCCATAATTCCAAATGGAAGGATCATTGGTAACTCCGTAAAGACCTAAATCCCGTAATTCCGAAAGGAAGGATCATGTTGATGTTTTGATGATGTTGATGTTTTTATGATGATGATGTTGTACTGATCGAAATATCAAAGTGTGATGATGATGATATTTTGATGCTTTGATGATGTTGATGTTTTTATGATGATGTTGATGTTTTTATGATGATGATGATGTACTGATCGAAAAATCAGAATATGATGATGATGTTGTTGTTGATCGAAAGATCAAAGTACTGAAGATGTTGCTGAAGTTGTTGCTGATCGAGAGGTCAAAGTATTGAAGATGTTGATGTTGATCATTAAAGTGCTGATGATGATGTTGCTGATGTTGCTGATCATAAGATCTGAATATGATGATGATGATGATGTTGTTCAAATACTGAAGAAGTTGTTGCTGATCAAAACAGTCAGAGTGTTGCCATTACTAAAGACTGAAGATTGAAGATGAAGACTACATGATGTTGAAAAGCTTCCAATGATTTATAGATGTGTTACCCTGCTAATGTTGATGATGTCCTCTATCTCTCTCCTATTATTGTTGTTGTTGATGTTGTTGTAGAATACCCTTCTCGTTAAGGGGGAGTGTTGAAATATTGTAACTTCGAAGAATATTCTATTTGTATCTTTTGTGGTCCCCGATGATCCTACCAGGAGAACCACTTGTATTACTTTATACCCCGATGCTTCTAATCGGAAGAACTAATAAGAGTCATGAGGTAGTCCCCTCTAATTGTAAATGTGGGTCATTAGCACCCCAATGTGGTTGCTTGAGCCTACATTTGTAACTCGATCCTATATGTCGAATGAGTTAGTTAAAGTGAACGGATGAATATAAATAGAGGTGTGGTGCTCCTCATTTGAGACACACACTCTCACTTGTGTAGCGCATTAGTGGAGA
>LPNX010288976.1:32217-67128 GCA_001517045.1 Pseudotsuga menziesii
GGAATCCTATGTCTTTGTTCTTACCATGGTTATGTGGATTGTAGATGGTATCCTATGGATGTGTCCTTATTGTTGTTATTACTTACTAGTACACCACACCAATCAACACATACATAATATAACTAATATCTGAGGGAATGTTAGACTTGAGTAATTTCATGTTTTTTATTTTAAAATGATTAACAAAATTTAATTTATTGTTTGTATGGCTTGTTGGCCTAACCTTCGATCACCTTAATCCGTTGGGTTATATCGGTCTTAGCACTTTTCCCTAGGATTCCTAGTGCCTATGGACTTAGTTGGGTCAAGGACATTACACTCAATGACTATTTAGTGAGTGTGTCACATCCCCACTCCTCATACCAATGATGGAGAGGATGTGACTAACACACTGCTGTTGTCAGGCTGAGCAATCTATCCCCATGACCATAAATATAAAAATAAAATGCATTAATATAAAAGCACACACAGATGCATAATGCAATCTATAGCAGAAGCAAACACATTTATTTCATTCATGCATTCATCATGTTCATTTCAATTCATAAACAATTCATTAAAGAGATTAAATACAAAAGAATACTTATCTGTAAAATAAGTTGGCCTGCAACTAGCTACGTCGCTACAACATTCCACCCAACCATAGGCCAGTGTGCTCATCAATCTCTCGGCATCACTACCACCCCTATTTGGGCATGATTCCACAAGGCACTAGGGAACAACAGGCTTAAACATAGCCAAAAATATATGCCCACAGTCAATCCAATATACAGTTGGGTTTCATAGACTGTTTAGCTAAGCCAATGAACAACAGGGTTTCACAGGATATTAGGGAAACAAGCCAATAGCATGGGGTTCCTTAGCTTACCCAGCCAAGCCAAACTCTTCATCCAACACACAACCCACCAATTAACAGATGGTTCCTTGGACTTATCCATCCAAACCAACTTGTTAATTAAGCACGGGAATCCATCTAACATATGGGTTTCTTGGACTTACTTTGCCAAGTCATCACAAGGATTCCAACAACAACAAAATGCACATGTTATGTATGAAGGAAATGTTGTTCAACCAAAAATGATTTGGAGAATGAGGAAAATCATCCCCTTGGGTGATCAACCCAAATTCAACAACAATTCAATGGATTCACATTGGAAAAAACGACCCTCTCAAATCCCCATCTCATGGATTCGAACTCAGAAACGATTATGGGCTTCACGTGGCCAAACGACCTCGGAAACCACCCAAAATTCATGGGTATTCTATTCCATTCACTGTGAAACCACAATAATGAAATTCCCCACTATGGAAATCAACCCTGAAACGCCCAACAGAGGTCCCAACCACTGAATGTTCACCAAACCACTTCCCAGCCATGGGAAAAACACGGGAAATTGCAAAAACGTGAATGGGGAATGCACGAATGCTCCAAGGATGCAAGGGAGAGAAACATGTGGATTCCTAAAGGCATCACACACCCACAGCAACACAAGCATGAGCGAAATAGAGCTCTACGAGCTTCCCACTGCGTGAGGAAAAACCCCCTGCATGAGTGAGGAAATATGCCTGCATGAGGAATGCGGATGCTCTCCTTCACGTGAGGGAAAAATGGGTGAATATTCCCTTGGGCATGCATGTGGTCCAAGACTAACGACCTTGCCAGAATTGACGGCTTCCCACACCTCCCAAGCCGCTCTGCGAGCTTCCCATTGCATGAGGAAAAACCCCCTGCATGAGTGAGGAAATTGTCGCATGCCTGCATGAGGAATGTGGATGCTCTCTTTCACATGAGGGGAAAATGGGTGAATATTCCCTTGGGAATGCATGTGGTCCAAGACTGACGACCCTGCCAGAATTGACGGCTTCCCACACCTCCCAAACCCCAAGGAAATAACTACCTTCACCCACTTAGATGACTAGGCATAAAAGGCAAAAAGGGCAGTTGACCACTCTATGGGTTTTCCCTTAGACATTTGGCTTTTCCCCATAGACTCAAAGGTTTAATATTTCCCCCTCCCTATTCCTTGTGAAATCATGCCCCCATCTCTTTAACATTGTAGCACGTAGCTAGTTGTGGTATTTTTATTAATTTGCATTTTACATGATGTCTCAAAACACATTATGCCTGGCTAGCACATAAACCATCAGCATCGATTTTAATCGCCAAAACATAAACACTAAATCCATGGTGGGGCCTTTGCCTTGGGCTCCACACCGCGATTAAATACAATATTTACATCATATGCAATTTAATACCATGGGATCAAAATCGGGCTGTTACAGACTGCCAATAATTGGTAGGAGTGATGCATGAACATTGATTCACTATAAACAAAGATCAAGATCTTCTCTTTCAATTAACTGATATAGAGATATTATTAACATTGGTTGAAATTATTCCTTTGCTTTGTGAAATAAATTCCCTTGTGAAAATGGCTCAAAGTCACAAAATGTATATTGCATAGTACACAAATGCAACAAAAATGGAATGCCTTGTATTGGATCATTTTTATATGATGTCATAGCCTTTTACAGGTCCAACATTTAATTGTTAGACTACTATCATTGATACATAAAAGATTGAAAAATATTTGAAATTTTGATAAAAAGGGAGTCTATGCATGGTAGTGTGTGGGTATATGGTTCTCTTTCATTATGTTGGTAAGATGAGACAAACCACCAAAGAGTGTGATGCGACAAGAGACCAATTCAATGATATTGTGATTTCAGTGAGACATAACATGATACAATTTGCATAATCACTATCATCAGAGACAAGAGAACAATATCCTCAAGATGAATTATTGGAGGCCATGTCTTTGGTATACCCTCAATATTGGAACATTGAAAAAGATACAAAGAGAAGAGATTGGAGCTATATTAGATTCATCAAAATTATATCAAAAAGACTCTTGTTTTGCTCGAACAATGTCAGATCAATATCATGCTTTGGTGAAACCTATAGAATATGGCACAACAACCAAATTATGGACTGTTTTAGGTGAAAGACAATATCTACAGAAAACATGTCAGAGTAGTTCAAATTAGTTGATTTATGCCAAACCATGATTTTGATATTAGTGGAGGATGAGAGAATGTTTAGAGCACTATCATTCTTGAATTCAAAGTTAGAGGACAAATTTGATTAAAATATGGATACTTGTTTAAGATTATATGTAACAAAGTATGACATTACACATTTCCCATTCAATAGAGCAATAACACTTTGACGATCAGATTGTGAGATAAGGGGAGAATACAATATAACAAATTTCTCCAATGAACTTGATATGGAACATAATGTTTTGGAGGCTGATAATGATATTTCAACTAGATAAGTTCATGCTCAAAATGTAGAAAATGAGGGTCAACATGAGAATTAGGAATTTAATATGCCACAAGATATTAAATGTCACACACCTCAAAAATCCATATATAATTTTTTTATATAAAATGGATATCTATAGACACAACATTAAAGTCCCTACATGCTTCTAAAGACATCTGTCATAGTTTTTGTTATGTTACTGTAAGAAGGAATATTTCACCTTCTGCAGACAGAAGTTATTCCTCTGGTCTAAATGGTTCAGATCTAGAACAAATGAGTGAATGACAAAGGATGAAGACCCTCCCTGGATTTCGTAGACACCTGGGAATGCTGCTTCGATAGTGAACCTGTGTACCTGCAACCAGATCAAACACACAAACACATCAAAGCTACCAGAACATCATCTACTTATCCATGTTAGTGACTAAGGAATCCAACAACATTTTCATGCGAAATCAAAACAACAGTAATGTGGGATGGAAATCAACTTTGCATTAAGATGAATAGAGAAGTTTACAACCAATTAAGACTTAGTGTCGACATACATCTCCATGAAACCAACACTTCATCCCCATAAGCTCCAACTTTGCTCTCTATGCTCTCAAATGGCTTGGGCTAAGTGGTCAATCCAACAGCATAACAATACCTCTATATTTCTCTCCCTCAACCATGGACATGAGCTTCTATTTATAAGGCTCAATGGATAGGAATGGTAGAGAGATTTATGAATGAGGTGGCCTCTAAGATCCTATGATGAGGGATATCGAGATCAACTGACCCACAATGTTAGGGATAAGGGAGGACACGAGGCTCATGATCTAGAAGCCTCGAGAAACTTCTCTTTTTCCCATTTTACCCAAGGTACCGCTTTCCTCCTCTTATGACAGAGCGGTGTTGAGGCCTAGAAATTCGCAGGCAGCAACAGTAAGGGATTCTCCCCAATCAACGTTCCCAACTAGCCCGTTGACTATTTGAAATAGGGAATCCGTCCGGTTTGCGGTCCGACTACCGTAGGTCAAATAACAAAACAAAAGGGTTTACCGGTTGCGGCCCGTTCCACTGAGTTTTTGTATTTTGACTTAGAAATGAAATGCAAGTGCCTAACTAAATGCAAGGTGATTAGAATGCCAGGAGCGATCACAATGTGATGCACAGGTTCTTACCTCTCGTCTTAGATTCGTAAGCAACCCAGTCACATACAAAATTAAACTAACTATCTAATCTATCCCTAGGGAGCAAGGTTATCATCTCGGGTGAGTAATACGTTTTGCACATGCACTATGAAGAGTTACAGATAGCTGATACTTCTTCCAAACACATGAACAATTACAGATATTTAAACAATCAGATACCTGATTGCTTTATGAACCACATTTATTACTCAGAGCAGAAAACATCACAAAAATATACTGAAATACATTCAACAAGAACATAGGTTCAAGAAACTAGAACAATCTCACAATCAATGAGACACCGCTGAAAACGAAATAGTTCCTATTCAACATTGCTCATTTAATTACATTTGATGCCTTCCATGTTGCACTCTCTCCAACAGGCAAAATTGCAGTTTCCTATGTAAAATGAAGTAGTTCCTCTTACAAGCAAACATTTACAAAATTTTCCAGGGAAAAAGCCCCTCCTCCGTTCTACTTCCAAGTATTTAAACTACAATTTCAGAGCGTTTCATTTTCCCCAAGACGCATGGTCTTTCGGTCTCTCAAACGCTTCACCTTCCTTGTATGTATGCAATCATGAACCACTTGGTAACTGATCAGTTTTTTGGGCTCGCGCCATTATAGCTTCGGGCTCTGTCTTCCACTCCCCTGGTTCTCCTGGCAATCTCTTTGGTTTCAGTTATATTTCTGCCAACCGGTCCGTCTTCCTCAGCACCACGGTAGAGTGTTTGATCTCCTCGAAGCCACCTACCATCAATCGACAAGTATCCTTTAAACAACAAATATTATCAATTAAACGACTATTCCACCAGGAAATGGCAAGGCACACCATCTATGGGCCTGAAAAATCTAGCCTATGACAATCAATAGGAAAATTACTGGCAGGAAAACTTAAGTCGGCAATCGGAAGGAAATAATATCGGAGGCCAAGGGGCTTTCCCAGCCGCAACGGCGGGAGAATCCCAAGTCACGGACAAGCGACACACATGCAAGGGCGGATTTAATCGGAAGTTGGACGAATCTAAAATTCGGAAGCCAAAAGACTTGGAGAACCGCAACGGATGAAAAAGAAAGCTAGGAGACAAGCGACGCGGGCAAGAAAGCTTAATCGGAAGTCAGGAGACATTCGAATCGGACGCTTAATAGCTTTCCCAGCCGCAACGGCGGAAGGGCAAAAGCTACGGGCAAGCGATTCCAAAACCCATACGAATCGGACGTCAGAGCGATTAGGACTTCGGACGTTAAACTGATTTGAGAGCCGCAACGGCAGAGGGCCAAAGATCAAAAACAACCAATTTAGCATAAAAAATAAGTGTTCAAAAGACTGCAACAAAAGTCAATTTCACTTTCAAACCAAAGAAACTATGCGACCCGCTGCAAAAATTGAGCACAGACAAATTCTAGGGACAGGCTGACTGTAAATTGTTCGCAACATCCAGACTAAAAGCATGAACGAAGAAACATCGAGGATGAACAACCTGAAGTGATATTCAGTGATGAGGAGGGGCCCAAAATGTAAGAGATTTGGGGAGAAAAGTTGCGGCAGCAACAAATGGCGATTACCTGGTGAACCTAGATCTCTGGGCGATTATTCTTTGAGTGACAGACTGTTTAACAACAAATGCATCCTTTTGAATTCTTCCAGTTATTTGGATTTCTCGAATGCCGGAAGTGTGTACCTGTAATAATTGACACTAGTCTAATTTGGGAAAGTGGAAACCAAGATTTTCAAGTCCAGATAACTCTGTTGAGGCTAAAAAATGAGTTTCATTAACCTCTGTCTTCAGGTAGCTAACAGCGTGGACACCACAGGATTGTAGCAGATGGTGAACAGCAATATTCGTTTGTTCCTCGTTCCCATGCCATTTTAGCACTTTTGTGCTTTTGGACTTTTGTCTCTTTCATATGAGTCCTCCTGTACACCTTTCTTACTAAATTTTTTAATTCAGGATCATGTATCCCATAGTGTCTTTTTGTGTGAGTGGAGTACTTCGAGTTTCGACTCACAGACGGAGAGGATCTTTTGGCCATTTTAGTACTTATGATTCAGCACCTGCTTTGATTTGTGATGCTTTCATAGGAGCTTTGACTCTTTATTTGGCTTTTGGCATTCGTTTCTTGGCATGGGATCATTTATATTTAATACACTGTTCACTTTGCTCATTTCCATGGGTCCTTTGCCATTGCTCCTTAGAACATCTTAAATGTGACGTGGATGGAGCCTCAACATAGTATTCCAGACTCCTCAAATCTGGTTTATTTCACAGGGGTTAAGCAGGACTTCAATGCACATAGAATTCTTCAAGAAAACTGCTATACTAGAAGAAATTCTTTCATATAAACAGCAACACACAGTCTGACACCAAAACGTTTATCAAACCCAAACATTTCGGACGTACCCCATGCAACCTTAGGTTTGCTCCCTTTATTGAAATCAACGAAACAAGCTAAAAAGATATCAACAAAAACCAACTAGAAACACGTCTCAAAAGACAGCCGGGCGAATTATTTATATACAAGACAGAAAAAATCAAACAGACTCAAGAAAAATAAGGTTTGAGAACCAAACTGTTTACTGGTAGGTTCTCCTCCCACCCTTGCAAATCTTGCAACTTGTAAGTAGAAGGGCCAAGCTTGGCTGCAATCTGAAAAGGGCCTACCCACAACTGCTGGAATTTGGTATGCTTTCCTTTCTCATCATGGGGGTGGTCCCATTTGAGGACTAAGTCTCCCACTTCAAAGTCTTTTGTTCTGGCTTTATGCTTGTCAAACCATCTCTTAACTGACTCTTGTTGTTGCTTAAAATGGTCTTTGGCTTTAGCTCTGGCCTCCTCCGCTTTCAAGAGATTATATATTCTTATTTGTAGAACTTTGTCATCCGACCCCCTAGACTCTTGAGCGAGTATGGAATATGGTAGCATGATATTGGGAGGCAGGATGGATTCCTTACCGTACACAAGGGTATAGGGTGACACTCCTATTGCAGACTTGGGGGTGACTCTGTCAACCCACAGGGCGTTGGGTAAGGCTGAGTGCCAACATCTCTGGTTTTCTATTACAGTCTTCTTCAGAATTCTAATGAGGTTTTTATTAGAAGATTCAGCCAGGCCATTCCCTTGCGGATAGTAGTTAGCAGAATAATGTAATTTCATCCCTTTATCATGAGCAATTGCAGTCAATTTGATCGATGAAAAGTATTTATCATTATCAAAAACTAACGAAATTGGAACTCCAAACCTGGTCATGATATGATCTTGTAGGAAGCTAATGACTTCGTCTTCGTTTATCTTGTGCAGTGGGATAGGTTCGACCCAGCGAGTGAAATAATCAGTCGCACTAAGGATGTACTTGTGTAGCAGGGAGGAATTCGGTTTTATTTCTCCAATAATGTCCAGCCCCCATTGCTCAAATGGTTCCATGATCATCACAGGCTTTAGGGGCGCTGTTGCTTTAGGCTGTCTTCCACCACACCTTTGACAAATATCACACTTCCTGACATGTGCATGTGCATCCTTGAAGAGTGTAGGCCAATAGTAACCGGCTCTAAGGATTTTGTGGGTTGTAGTGTCGCCTAAATAATGTCCCCCAGCCGGACCATCATGTAATTCTGCTATTACTTTCTTTGCGTCTTCCTTTTCTAAACATCTGAGGAGAACCCCATCATAATTATTTTTGAATAATACTCCTTCAACAAGTTGATAGGAGGTCGATTTAAGACGCAGAGCTCTTCTCTGTTTGGAATTCCAATGTTCTGGAAACAGCCCTAACTGGAAGTAATGCACAATGTCTCTATACCAAGACTCAGGAGCTGTAAACAAAGGACATACATCCATTACATGCAATTCAGCTTCATCTTCCCATGCTTGTTCTTTGTTGTTCCTGCTTTCAGTCATCAATTTGCATAACCCTTGACCTTTCACTATAGAGGCTGGCTTGAATTCAAGGTCGTATTCTTGAAGAGTTGTTACCCAGTTGCCCCTTCTTTCTCCTAACTCTTTCTGTATGAGAAGGGATCTTACAGCTAGGTAAGGGACTATTACCTTGGTTCGATTTTTTAATATATAAGGCCTGAATTGCTTCACTGCCTTAAATACTGCGTAAGCTTGCTTATCAATGGCTGGGTAGTTTAATTCAGCCCCTTGTAGCCCAGTGCTCATAAAAGAGATTGGGAATTCATCACCCCCATCCTCCTTTTGCGTAAGCATAGTTGCCAATGAATCATCGGATGCAAATGTATACATAATAAATTCTTTATCAAAGTCTGGACTTTTCAGGGAGGGCACATGTGCAACAGCAGTCTTGATTTTATTGAAAGCATTCTTTTCAATTTCAGCCCACTTAAATTGTGCATTTTGCTTGACCATCTGCTGCAGTGGCTTAACAGTCTGGGAAAAATCAGGTACAAATCTTCTTACAAAATTTATGGTTCCCATAAACGATTGCATTCCCTTCTTATTATGTGGCATAGGGATTTGTTCAATGGCCTTAATTCTTTCTGGGTCTATAGATATACCTCTCTTTGAAACTATGTGTCCCAGCAACTTGCCCTCTGTGACTGCGAATACGCACTTCTTAGGATTGAGGGAGATGCCATATTTCCGACAGCGTTCGAAAATTTGCTTTAGGTGAAAAGCGTGTTCTCCCCTTTTCTTCGAAAATATTGTAATGTCATCAAGGTATACTACAGCACTTCATCCAATTAGTCCGCGGAAAGCTATGTCCATAGCTCTCTGAAAAGTCGCTCCAGCATTAATCAGTCCAAAGGGCATCCTTCTATAGGCAAAAGTTCCCCATTTGGTCCTGAACGTTGTCTTTAATCTGTCTTCTTCGACTACCAATACTTGATTGTAGCAAGAGAAACCATCTAATAACGAAAACAATTCAGAACCAGAGACCATCTGTAGCAATTACTCCATGGGGGGCACCGGATAGTTGTCTTTATCTGAGGCGTGGTTTAAGTTTCTGAAGTCCACGCACAGTCTGATTTCTCCTGACTTCTTTCTGACTGGTACCAGATTCGATACCCACTCTGAGTGTCTAACTTTAAAAATGATTCTCACGTCCAATAACTTCTTCACTTCACTTTGAATCAGCGGTTCCAATTTCGGATGCATTTTTCTCAACGGCTGCTGATATGGCTTGACGCCTGCCTTAATGGGAATGACATGCTTGATAATGCTGGTGTCATATGTTTTTAAATCTTGGTACATCCAGGCAAAAACATCTTTGTATTGTTTAAATAGACTGATGAACTTGTCTCTTTCTATTGGCGAACAACATTTGCCGAGATTCACGAACTTAGGAGCCATTTTAGTCCCCAAATTTATCAGCTCGAACTGTAGAGTTGAGCTGTGAGTCTTCACGTTGGCGGTTCTTCTAAACTTTTCATTCAAGTCAAACATTTTTTCTAACATTCTGACCCCTTTAGGGATGAAATTATCAAATTTCATCTCGGCTTGGTGTTCTTCATCATCGATAATCGCTCCTTTGAATACCTCGTCGTTTGTTAAACATTCTATAATTTGTTGGTCATCGTCGAACACTCACAGGTTGGTAATCATATCAGGTACTGAAGGCCTGAAAAGCAATTCAACAGTACATCGATTATTTGAGGGTACAAGCCTAGCGGCCGAAGTGGCTAATAAGTCAGCTGTTGCATTTCTAATTCTTGGGATTGAAATAATGTTGAATGCATTAAAACATTTAAGCAGTTCCCATACCTCATTCTGGTAAGCTTTCAAGTGAGGAGAAGTATAGTGGATTTGATTCCAGATTTGTTTCACAATAATTTTAGAATCCCCAAAAACTTTCAAATTACTTACCTTCAATTCAATCGCTTTCTTGAGTCCCTGCACCAGTGCTTCATACTCAGCTGTATTATTAGTACACTCAAACTCTAATCTACATGACAGGAAATGTTTATTCTTCTGTGGATCAATAAGGACACAGCCGGCCCCTGACCCTTCTAATGTCTTTGAGCCATCAAAAAATAAAGTCCAAAAATCACTAACTACTGAATGTAAATCTATTCCTACTGCTAAGTCTACTATTTTACAATCAATCTCATCAGCCTGCGAGAATCGAAGGAGATCAGGCTGGGTGTTAGATGGGTTGTTGGCTTCTTCCGCTTGATAATTTCCTGGTTCCAACTCAAGAAAATAGTTTGACAATACAGAATCCACAGGTATATTCTTCCCATCCAGTTGGGTAACATTGTACTTCATGTGGGGTTCTCTTAGAACCTTGATCTGGTTTGGACTCCCTTTGTATGGCAACCACAGATGTGACCAATCTGTGGTGAAATATCCATTTAATTTGGCTGACCAATCTCTGCTCAGGACAAGACCGTAAGCGTCTGGTATATCAGCCACCACGATGTTAATAACTTGGCATACCTTGTCATTGGATGTCAGACGAATTAGGACGTCTTCCATCTCACCAATTACCTTCACGTCTGTCCTATCCAACTGAACCACCCTCCACGTGGTAGGCTTAGGCTGCCCATTTATCTTCTTACATACTGATATGGGCATGACATTGATGGACGCTCCTGAGTCTACCAGACAATTGTGCACATTATAATTAAAAATTTCAAACGTCAAGAGGAAAGGTGGATGTTTAGCTTTAGACTTACTTCCCACGCTGGTTTCTCCAACTTCTTCTTCATCCTGAGGTTGATTGTCGATGGGAAGCTTGTCATCTGATGCTTCAAGTGCTTTTAGCAGTCTCTCTTTTTGATGCGGCGCCTTACACATTTCGAATAATGGAACATTCGCTTTTAAATTTTTTAAATCCTCCACAACGTCATAATTCATCGGTCGTCCAATGGGATGGGGTTTATCAGCATTTTCTTCACTTGACTTGGCTGTTGTATCGCACTGTCTAGGATTTTGGCTGGTAATTGTGAATTCCAGAATCTTATCAGTCGAGGCTTTATTTTGAAACTTCTTCTTAACATTTCTCTGAAGCCTTCTGATCTTTGGGAGAATAAGACTATCTTCCTTGACCATCCCTTTGCTTCTTGTGGCCACGTTGGTGTCCATAACGCCCTTGTATCCCTGAGTCTTTCCTTCTTCAGCGTCGAATAATGAGACAGAATTCCATAAAGCCAGGGTTTCCTCTTCCCGCTCTTTATTAGACGTAGAGGCAGAATTCTCTTTTCTTTCTTCATCATCTTCTTCTGTTAATTTCAAATCCAACAGTTGATTCATCACCAGCATCATAGAGTTTATCCATTGTGTACAATTCTTTTCCAAGTGTGGCTGTTGGTGGAAAGTGCAGAAATTATCCATGCCGACCTCTGTTAGATTCATGGATGCAGCGTTATGAGGAGGAGGATGAGAATGATCCTTATCCTCTCTTTTCTTATAATATGGCTTATAAAACTTTTGCGCCTCCTTTTCTTTATCCATATCTATAATCTTGTTGGACAGCTTCTGCATCATCTTAGCCATATTCTCCAGGTCTGACGACTTTTCTTCCTTAGGCTTAGTGAACAATAAGGTTTTTCTTCCCGCACCTTTCTCTCCTGATTGCTCTGGATAGTCTTCAATACTTTCTCTTTCTGCTTCTACCACTTCTGCCTCTTCATAGGTCTCTGTCAAAGTAGGCTTGGCCCTACCTTTTGCAAACATGGCCAAATCAAGGCCTAAAGCTGAAGTATAGTACTCAATCAATACTTTGTCCGAAGGCTTATCTCTTTCAGAGAAATTCTTAAGATAGGCTGCAAACCTTTGTGTGAAACTGTGCACTTTTTCCTTTTTCTCTTTCTTCAATGCACACAGTCCTTTCATGAGGGCGGCGTGAGTCTTTTGGACTGCATACTTACTTCTGAACATTCTCTCGAAGGTATCCCAGTCTGGGATAGAGTTAGCGGGCAATCCAAAATACCATGAGGCCGCAGCTCCTTTGAGGGTATGCGGGAATAGTCTACAAACCATGTCTTCATGTTCCCCTGCCCTTAATCCTTGTATAGCCAAATAAAAACTCTGCAAATGATCATCTACTAATATCTTCTCATTGGCGTCAAATTTAGGCAACAACTTTTCAAAGGCTTGAGGTAGGTCATGCAAAGGCGGGGTCAGATTTAGAGGTGATCTGGCTCTCCATGCAGGTAGTGGATTTGGTGGGTTGGGTGGATGGTTGGCGTTAACTCCTGCCATAAGCAAAGGTGGAGAGTGAGGAGGTGAACCAACAAGGGTATGAACAAGAGAACTGAAAGGGGTATCTGGGCCTACTTGGTTCAAAGGTAATTCAACCTCCTGGAGAGCTGTCTCTACAAGTTCTTCCCAGTCTCCAACCAACACTGAATCTTCTACTATAGGACGGTCTTTCTTCTTGTATTATCTTCTAGGCAATTCGGGGACAATTGGAAATCCTCCAATCTTCTTTACATAAGCACGGGTGTGTCTTCTCAGATCATTAACAATTTCGTTGCAAACAGGATATAGACATTCTCTGTTTTCTTCCGGGATTGGATTATGGAAACCCACTTCTTTCAGAACTGTCACCGGTGGAAAAATCTCGGGAAAAAAAGTTTCTGCGGCCATCCATGCACTGGCAGCCCTCCTTCTAGCACCAAAACTTGTTGAGGCCTAGAAATTCGCAGGCAACAACAGTAAGGGATTCTCCCCAGTCAACGTTCCCAACTAGCCCATTGACTGTTTGGAATAGGGAATCCGTCCGGTTTGTGGTCCGGCTACTGTAGGTCAAGTAACAAAACAAAAGGGTTTACCCGTTGCGGCCCGGTCCATCGAGTTTTTGTATTTTGACTTAGAAATGAAATGCAAGTGCCTAACTAAATGCAAGGTGATCAGAATGCCAGGAGTGATCACAATGTGATGCGCAGGTTCTTACCTCTCGTCTTAGACTCGCAAGCAACCCAGTCACATACAAAATTAAACTAACTATCTAATCTATCCCTACGGAGCAAGGTTATCATCTCGGGTGAGTAATACGTTTCGCACATGCACTATGAAGAGTTACAGATAGCTGATACTTCTTCCAAACACATGAACAATTACAGATATTTAAACAATCAGATAGCCGATTGCTTTATGAACCACATTTATTATTCAGAGCAAAAAACATCACAAAAATATACCGAAAGACATTCAACAAGAACATAGGTTCAAGAAACTAGAACAATCTCACAGTCAATGAGACACCGCTGAAAATGAAATAGTTCCTCTTCAACATTGCTCATTTAATTACATTTGATGCCTTCCATGTTGCACTCTCTCAAACAGGCAAAATTGCAGTTTCCTATGTAAAACGAAGTAGTTCCTCTTACAAGCAAACATTTACAAAATTTTCCAGGGAAAAAGCCCCTCCTCCGTTCTACTTCCAAGTATTTAAACTACAATTTCAGAGTGTTTCGTTTTCCCCCAGACGCATGGTCTTTTGGTCTCTCAAACGCTTCACCTTCCTTGTCTGTATGCAATCATGAACCACTTGGTAACTGATCAATTTTTTGGGCTCGCGCTGTTATAGCTTCAGGCTCTATCTTCCACTCCCCTGGTTCTCCTGGCGATCTCTTTGGTTTCAGTTATATTTCTGCCAACCGGTCCGTCTTCCTTAGCACCACGGTAGAGTGTTCAATCTCCTCGAAGCCGCCTGCCATCAATCGACAAGTATCCTTTAAACAGCAAATATTATCAATTAAATGACTATTCCACCAGGAAATGGCAAGGCGCACCATCTATGGGCCTGACAAATCTAGCCTATGACAATCAACAGGAAACTTACTGGTGGGAAAACTTAAGTCGGCAATCGAAAGGAAATAATATCGGAGGCCAAGGGGCTTTCCCAACCGCAACGGCGGGAGAATCCCAAGTCACGAACAAGCGACACGCGTGCAAGGGCATCTTTAATCGAAAGTCGGATGAATCTAAAATTCGGAAGCCAAAAGACTTGGAGAACCGCAACGGATGAAAAAGAAAGCTAGAATACAAGTGACGTGGGCGGGAAAGCTTAATCGAAAGTCGGGAGACATTCGAATCGGACGCTTAATAGCTTTCCCAGCCGCAACGACGGAAGGGTAAAAGCTACGGGCAAGCGATTCCAAAACCCATACGAATTGGACGTCAGAGCGATTAGGACTTCGGACGTTAAACTGATTTGAGAGCCGCAACGGCGGAGGGCCAAAGATCAAAAACAACCGATTTAGCATAAAAAATAAGTGTTCAAAAGCCTGTAACAAAAGTCAATTTCACTTTCAAACCAAAGAAACTATGCGACCTGCTGCAAAAATCGAGCACAGACAAATTCTGGGGACAGGCTCACTGTAAATTGTTCGCAACATCCAGACTAAAACCATGAACGAAGAAACATCGAGGATGAACAACCTGAAGTGATATTCAGTTATGAGGAGGGGCCCAAAATGTAAGAGATTTGGAGAGAAAAGTTGCGGCAGAAACAAGCGGTTTAGGTTAAAAACGCTTATGGATCAAAGGCCACAGACGGTGGAACAGCTTATGGAAAACAGGATACATACGGTGCGAGCAAGGTACTGCTCATGGTTAACAAGGAAAGCGTGGTGCTGAGTATTTTCATGAAAGATTGACAAACAACATGGGTCTCCACTCCAAGTGTTGGGATTAAGGGCAAATATGTAAGTCAAAAGGTCTTATCACATGGTGGTGATAGGATTTGGGTGTAACAGTTACTAAAACATACCTTACTACTACATGACCGGTTGTGCAATGTAGATGTTTGCTAAGAGAACAATATCATCGGGTGTTCTTCAACCTACAGGTGATGTTTTGTAATAAATTATCTTATTCTTCAATTAACTGTAACTTGGCGTTATTAAACTTTGAAGGTTCATTGCTTGTTTTCAAATTTACTTGTTCATTCAACTTTTCCTCAATCATTGAACTCAACTCTGAAAATTAGGCTCCAATTCATTTATCTATTCATCCTGAACTTCCAAGTGTTAGGATTATTAATCTTCCCTTTGTAATAAATGTATATTTAATTAATTTATCCTAACTTAGGAACATTAATTAATTAATTGGGTCCACTTGGCCTAATAGGGCCACATATACCCGTTACTAGAGTGTGGGGAACACTGCTAGAGGTTAACTACCACTTACTGTGTGTGCACACATCAATTTGGGCGCCTCCTAGATCAATCCCTACATTTTAGGAGACACTGGGAGTCCCGACACCAACCTCCATCAATTAGTTGGAGTTGGAACTAGTTAGTCTTAGTTAGCTTACAGTTACTTTTAGTTACATCACAATCAGTTAGCTAGCGCTAGTTATGCATGGATAATGCATCGTTGCATGTGGAGTAGGCACATTTTCCCACCTACCACCTCAATTGAGCTAGGTTAACTAGTTATTACTGATTGCATGAGTTGGTTGGACATCTAGGAATTGATCTATTGGACTCTGATATTGATTGAGACAACATGAGTTAGCTAGTCCGTTAGGTACTGTCAGATCCAATTCGTAGATTCGAATTGCTCCCTAATGCATTATAATTCTTCCTTTGTAAACTATTGTAATGCTAGATTCAATTAACGTGAATGATACTGTAAATTCCTGAGCGACACTCATTTGTTTCCTGTGTGGTTTGTTTTGTTCAGTTTGTATCTTCATACTCCTTTTACTGCAAATATTATTTAGAACTAATTGCTTGAAGATATAAATTGCACAGCAATTCTAATAGGGTATCAGAGCCTTCTTAGGTAGGTTTCATGTTTTTTTCTCTCCGTTGAACATCAGAAGCAGCTGGGTTTCCATAGAAGTTTCCTATGATGATTTGCTAGCTCTAAACTTATTTAGAGCAGTGGAGAGGGCATGAAGGACCCCGAAAAAATGTTCATGTTGAGAGGAAAATCATGATTATAACTTAGTTCATATGTTTTATTGTTTTACATTGAAAATTGATAGGTGCTACGTAGCTTGTGGGAAGTTTTGTGATCTCTCAGCTGGAAGAATTATGGATTCTCAATCTCCTACTCCTCAGATCCTCACAACTTCCAATTATCTTAATTGGAGGATTGATATGAAGTTGGCCTTGTGCAAGCATGGCTACCATACGATAGTAATTGGAAGGGAGGTCAAGCCCCATCCTGAGCCTGTTGAAAGAAACAAGTTTCTGAACCTCTTAGATGAAGCATTCGGTTATCTATGCACTTATATATCTAAATATATCCTCTTCCACCTAGAAGGTTTGAGGACACCTAGAGAATCTTGGGAGAAGCTTGAAGACTTGTTTGGAAAACAAGATGAGCTTTGGGGACACCTCCTGGAGAATGAGTTGGTAGCCTTACATCCTAGCAGTTTCAAGACTAATGAGCAATTATTTACTAAATTCAAGTCTCTTGCACTTCAATGCAAACAGTGCGGAATAGAGCGGAAGGATGAGCAGAATGTCCTTTCCATAATCAGCAAACTCGGTTCTAAGTATTTTGTATTTGTTTCTATATTTCATTCCAATTGGGAGGGCTTCCCTGATTGGAAAATTCCTTCATTATATTATTTTTCCAAGTCCTTACTAAAGGAGAAAGAGAAATTGATTTGAATGGGATTCATCAAGACCTCCAAAGATCAAGCTCTCCTAGTTACTGACTCTTCCAAAGCGCAAGAAAATGGGAAATCAAAGAATAAGGAGCCAAAAGCAGCTGATTCGAAGCCTAAACAGAATCGGCAAACTTCCGAAGGAGCCTCCGAATCTAAGAAAAAGAAGAGGTTCGAAAAGTAGTTATGTCCCTATTGTGAATAGGGTTACCATCTTTAAGATTATTGTATGAGGAATCAACTTGATGAAATGTCAGCTCTTCTCAAGAAGCATAACATTGCTCCCCCACGAAGAGAAAAGAAGCCTAATGAAGAACCACATACAGAAGATAATGAAATGTGTCATGCTTTGAAAGCTAGCCTTACACAGTCTACAACATACATAATCGATTCTAGAGCTTCCAACCACATGGTTTCCTCCAAAGAATCCTTATCATCCCTTACACTATCAAAGGGGCCTAATATTCACATGGGAGATGATTCCCATATTCCGGTAGAAGGAAGGGGCTCAGTCAGAGTGAAGCATGGTGAGTTCAAGAATGTCCTCTATGTGCCCTCCCTTGCACCTAACTTGTTGTATGTTTTATTAGATGACTCATAAAGGCTCTCCCAAGAGAGTTACTTTCAATTCAAAGACTATTGAGATCACTAAAAAGGCCACTGGAGAGCTCATAGCAAAAGGTATTGCAAATCACTCTACTAAAGCTTATGAGTTCTCACATTTCTTACCTGTCTCTCCTCTTGCATCTTTATTGTCCCATGCTAACAACACCAACAAGATTTAGCATGAGAGATTTTTCCATCTCAATTTCAAATATCTACAGCAACTCCATAATGATAAAATGGTTGAAGGTTTTCCCTCCATCCAAACTTCCAATGGAGTATGTGTTGGTTGTTTGGTAGGTAAGCATCCAAAAAAGAAGTATGATGTTGGGAAGGAACATAGAGCTAACTCTATACTTGATTTCATACATAGTGATGTAGCTGGACCTATGCCCACAAACTCCATTAATGGCTGCAGGTATTTCCTCACCTTTATTGATGATTGTTCTAGGTACTGCTAGGTCTACTTCATGAAACAAAAATCAGATGTTTTTGAGACTTTTAAAGTTTTAAAGGCTATGGTTGAGAACAGTTTCAGTAAGAAAATCAAGTCTATAATATCTGATGGAGGAGGAGAGTACATCAAAGGATACTTCCAGGATTTCTCTGAATCAGAGGGGATTCGAATGGAACACTCAGTTCCATACCCACCATAGTAGAATGGTGTAGCTGAGAGGAAGAATAGATCATTGAAAGAGATGGAAACATGCCTTCTCCATTCTAAACATCTACCTCCTTCTCTTTGGGTTGAAGCAGTAAAATGTGCTTTGTATTTGCAGAATAGGGTGCCTGACAAGTTAGTGGTTGGGGTCACTCCATTTGAAGTACTGCATGGGTATAATCCCAATGTCTCTCACCTAAGAGTTTTTTGTTCCAAAGCTTGGGCCAGGATACCACTTGACAAGAGGAAGGCCTTCCAAGCACAAAGTAGCGAATGCATTCTGTTGGGATATGCAGAAGATGTAAAATCTTACAAACTGATGGAGGTTGCAACCAGAAGATGCTTCATTGAAAGGAGTGTCCAGTTCGAAGAAGATCAGTTGTATGACACGCCTCCATTAGCATAGGAAGGTATAACTATTTCTCCACCTATTTTTGATGATGATGATGTGCTACCGGTTTCAGATTCAGATAAAAAAGATCACATTCAACATGATCATGTTATTGATACTGAATCTCAAGAGATTCTAGATCCAGATCCAATATCCATTCCTAATCAGAATCCTAAACCCAGATGGGCTCGAAAACTCCTTGATGCGGCTAGAAGTGGTGCTGGAAATTCTGAAAACAAAAGAAGAACAAGGTCCCACTATCAGAATGAACATGTTGCACTATCTCTCACATATTCTCTCTCTACAAAATGGTGCAGCAAAGTTCCAGGT
Source organism: Pseudotsuga menziesii (assembly GCA_001517045.1). NCBI lineage: Eukaryota > Viridiplantae > Streptophyta > Pinopsida > Pinales > Pinaceae > Pseudotsuga > Pseudotsuga menziesii. Next base: position 51,237 of record LPNX010288976.1, read on the forward strand.
CAATGCTACTTGATGATGGCGAATGATCAACTACATGGCTCACAAAAGTAGAAACTTGATCATTCCCTACCTTCACCATCTAGAAAAGACAAACAGAGTCATCAATTCAAAAGTACATTGAGAGGTTCATAGATGGACCATGTTGTTGCATAGAGCTGCAAATTTGTAGCAGTGTTTTTGCTTAAGTTATTTTTCTAAGGAGGAAGGTTGTTTCTTCTAAATATAGCTTGCAGTATGTTATTTCTGCTTATTTTGACTGGGGGGGTTCCCATGAGGTTTTCCCCTATTTCCTCAGTTGTATTAAAAAGCATTATGTCTTTTAGATTGTATTTTGGGTGACTTATGGCCTTGTTGCCAGGGCCCACAATTTTCCAATTTAGGACTCAGGGGGGTTATTAGGATTATTAATCCTCCCTTGGTCAAAACTGTCTATTAGATTGATTTAGCCTAAATTAGGAAACTTAATTAATTAATTGGGTCCACTAGTACCATTGGGTCCACTTGGCCTAATTGGGCCACATATACTAGTTACTAGAGTGTGGGGAACACTGCTAGAGGTTAACTGCCACCTACTGCATGTGCATGCATCAGTTTGGGAACCTCCTAGACCAATCCCTAGATTTTAGGAGCCACTGGGAGTCCCGACACCAACCTCCATCAGTTAGTTGGATTTGGAACTAGTTAGTCTTAGTTAGCTTCTAGTTACTTCCAGTTACATCACAATAAGTTAGCTAGCGCTAGTTATGCATGGCTAATGCATGGATGCATGTGGAGTAGGCGCCTTTTCACACCTACCACCTCAATTGCACTGAGTTAACTAGTTATTACTGGTTGTATCAGTTGGTTGGACATATGGGAGTTGATCTGTTGGACTCTGATATTGATTGAGACACCATGAGTTAGATATTCAGCTAGGTACAGTCAAATCCAGTTCATATATTATTAGAATTGCTCCCTAATGCATTCGAATTCTTCCTATGTAAACTATTGTAACATCGGATTTAATTAATGTGAATGATATTGTAAATTCAAGAGCTACACTCATCTGTTTCTTATGTGGTTTGTTTTGTTTAGTTTGTATCTTCATAATCCTTTTACTGCAAATATTATTTAGAATTAATTGCTTGAAGATCTAAATTACACAGCAATTCTAATACTAAGTTTATTAGTCTTTCCGTAATTATATTTTTGTAATGATTTTTCCGCAATGATCTTTTCAAAATTTATCTTTCTACAATGATCATTTCGCAAATAGCCTTTCGCAATGATCCTTCTAAAATTTATCTTTCCCCAATGATCATTCCGCAAATAGACTTCAGCAATGATCATTCTGTAACTAGTCTTTCGCAATGATCATTCCGCAAATAAACTTTTCCAATGATCCTTCCGTAATTGTGGGTTGTGAATTGCGGGTTTCCTTTCAAATTTTTCGAATTAACCTTCTAGATCTATCCCTCCGCAATTGCGGATTGCAGGTTTCCTTTTAACCTTTTTGAATTAACCTTCCACAATTGTGGATTGTGGATAGCGAGTTTCCTTTTAACTTTTTCGAACTAAGCTTGCACAAACCGTCTTTCCACATTTAGATGTTTGTTGGTTAAGAGCTTATAGTTTGTTTTTAATCGATTGTGGATGCCATTGAATAGTCTTACGACCACATTGTTATGAATCATATTTTTTATATTTGATATGGTTTATAGTTATGATTCTTGCTACGACCCATAGGTTCTTTGAGATCTCTGAGAAGAAATATTTAGTCCTCTATTCATCAATTGAAATTGTGTTTATGAAGTAATTTTAAGTGTTTATGGTGAGAATCCTTTTTAAATATGGATGTTTATGTTTAGAGACAATCGATTTCCATCTGGGATGGACTTATTGTCATGTGTTAGTTTTGGGAAGATTCATTTTTTAAGAGGATATCTGAACGTTTCATTTGGAAAAATGTAGCATTGATTATAATGTTTTCCTTGGGTTTAATACCCGTATGTTTAGGCTGGCCAAACATGATCTTGGAATTAGATCTGAGAATATTTACTTATAAATAACTGTGAATTTGACTGTAGTTTTCTTAAGGGTATGTGTATCATGTAGATTCGATTTGTTTTCTAAAAAGTAGGGAAAATAACTCCCTGATCTAACTGGAAGAGGAACTAGATGTTTAAACAATCCTAGCTCTGGAAAGATACCTTCGATTTAGTCGATGGTAAATTAATTAGTCAACTGATAACTTACAAATCACTATGGGAATGGCTAAATACTTTAGGATTACAGTGAACTGCATAATTATATATTTTATAATTCTATACAAATTTCCTATAGATAAATCCTTCGATCCCAATCTGTAATGGGATTTTTTTTAATATGTTATAATTCAGAAGAACGCTCTCGGGTCTTAACCCAATCCGATATACATCAATAATTAAATCAGTATTAAAGTGAATTTCCTAAGTTGTGATTTTATTTTTTAGAACTAGGAGATTGAAGAGCCTCGGTCAACTAAATGAAAGGAGCACAAATACACTAGGGGGAGAGCTGAATAGTTGGGAAGCCATGTGAATGGCTGACGGGTGTCATCTTAGTGTCATAGGTACCTAAAGAAAATATAAATTGTTCACCTGATCACTTAAAGTTTTAAGTGTCTTCCTAAACTAAGGTTACTGGCTATTTGCCGCAAGCTTTTAGTGAACCCTTAAATTCTAGTTTACAACATAAATCAAAGTATAATTAAGTGATTATTAATCAAATTAAATTATGTTTCTAGATGTGATTACTATCCTAACTCTAGCAAAAGTGCTGAAAAATATTGTTAAATATTGGAATATTAGTAATACAAAGGAAAGATAGGCCATTAATTTTACAAATAAAAGTGTGCATGTGAGAAATTACATAAATAATTATTTAGATGATATAAAGGTGGAAAGGACATATGAATAGATGTCTAAAAATAAAATAACCATCACAAACTAAGGAGAATAATACACGTTCGACCTTAACCTTTTGGTAATTCACCAAAAGGGCATTTTGAAGCTGCCATTTCTTAAAATACATAAAATATTTCTTACTTAAGTTAATTACATTAATATTCTTTAAGGAACCCTAAAACAATGACTCAATTATGTTTTGTAGTTTAACGGCCTTGAATATTCATTATACACTTCGTGTGAGGAAGGTGGTGGGGGTCTTTTTCTTTCTATTTCTTCTTAGACACGCTTGTAGGCAGAGAGCCCAATTATTTCCTGTATATACTTATATGTTGCCTTATGGGGGAAATGATGCCATATGTCTCTCAAGGAAGTCATAACCAGCTTGACTAGCCAGATAAAAGGAAGCATGGCCTGAATGTTTTGGAATCGACTCCTTTTGCAACTAGTAAAGATTAAAACTCGGAATGTGAATATTCAATCTCCTAGTTGGTGTCTAACTTTTTTGCTGATTCTCTCTCTCTCTCTCTATATATATATTATCTTTTCTCTTTTCTATAAGACAAGGGGCCAATGCCCATGACCATAAATGTTTTTTTTATATGCATACCTGCAAATTATACGTCTCTCTATAGAGAGGAGGATAACTCCCTAATATACTCAATCTTGTTTTTTTGTATTCCATGTATGGAAAGGGTCCTCTACATCTTTCTACCTTTCTTTTTGTTGACGTGTTGATGTGTGGGGATTGATAAAAACAATTCCCATGCACATCTTTTTTAAATACACCCTTGGCTAGAGTGTGTTTTGGCTCAAAGGGGTGGTCTCAAGGGAGATTGATTCCACTCATAATCAATGTCATTTTCTATGAATTAAGATATATATGTTTTTGTTTGTGTGAAAAATGGTTGATCTTTGTATAGAGGAACCAAAACTGAGATTGGTTTGCTTGCTGAATAAGTAGAGAGGCTATCTTTGTATAGAGGAGGTGCATTTAAGTTTTAGTTTTATGTAGGTGTCATAAACCTCTAAATTCCATAACAAAAAAATGATATAACATATAATCATAAACACATCTTTATGTTTCTAGCATGCACTAGTTATTATGGTGTGAATATATATGTCGTTGCTTCTATAATTGCTTACACAATTCTTAAAACTGTTCTATGACAGGTTGCACAACTATGGATGTTTACAGAGTTTAACGGCATGTTGTCGCCATGCCTAAAGGTGATGTTTTTGTTATTTTTCCACATTTATCTTGTATAGTCTTGATCCCTACATTTACATGTAATAAGGGTTTAAAGGACCCAATGCTTAACCTTGGTCCTAATGCGCAAAGGATAACATGTAATATGGTTTAATGTGTTGATTTCTATGTTTAAACATTACGGGATATGGGGTTTAGACCATAGTCAATCCTTGGCATGAATGCAATGATTGATATGTTAAGAGATATCGGTCGTGTGTTATGATCGTTATAAACTTTGTACTGTGGTTTGACCTGTAAATTAAACTATTGTCTTGGCTATGAGTTGACAGTGCGGCCAGGCCTTAAAGGATTACTCGAGAATGAATCTCAGTCGTCCACCTGTACATTATGATAGCAAGGGTTTCGTTAGGGTTTAATGTGTCAATAGTTTTGTCTGAACCCTTCATTGTTTTGGTTATTATGTCTGTAAGCTTGGGAGTGGAGGCTCGACCCTGTCATGGAAAATTTATGAGGTTCTTGTGTGAAAACCTGTCAGTCATTAATGGCATTCTTCCTGGTTGATTCCCAAGGTGTAAAGGAGGTATTCTCGACGTTAATGATCATCAATAGCTTGTTGTTTTTTTGTGAAACGAACCCGACCACCATATTTAGCTTCGAACTACCTTTACCAGGTAAAGAAACACTTCCTAAAATCTACAAGGACGTGTTAAATTGTTTTATGAACTCTCTGGTTTGCAGGGACCAACACTTGTAATGTTTCTTGCAGGAAGAGGAGGGATAAGGCATCCAGGAGGAGCTGACCACTAGCCCTCTCAGCATTTCGACAAGGTAAAGAGAACTATATTGTATACTATTCAAATCTTTTTTTACAATTAGTTATGGTTCTGACTATACGTGATTGGTTGCAGGTTTAGGATCACCAGCGAGGATGGCGACAAGGTCCCTTCCTCCCAAGCCTGCATCTTAGAACGCCAAGGTAATAATACGAATATTTACTCTTGGCTGGGTCTTGGAGTCATGAAGAAGGTTCAAGCTTCTGCCTCATAACAAGATAAGTTATTGGGTTTTGTTTCAACCCTTAGGGTTTCAACTCTATCTAATAGAGGGTTTCACAACCTCTATGTTCCAACATTTGTTATTAAACTTGATGTGTGGATAGTTTCTTGTTATATGAATTACAAGATTATCATGGGTGCCATCATGGATGGGCTTACCACCACTTCGGTTAACTTGTAAATTTAATTCAATTATTAGGTTTTAATAGAAGGTGGATGCCATCATTGATGGTCTTACAGCCACAAGGATTTTGAATCCATTTGTTTAGCATTCGATATTTAATAGAGTAATACGACCCTTAGGGTCGGTGCTTGATTTTTATTTATGCGTTTGGTAATTGTGTATTTATGTTCAAGATAGTAACTATCATGAATTGAATTCTCTGAATTGGCTGGCAGCAATTGCCCTCAGTATGTACCATTAAATTGTATGCATTTAGTTATTTTCCTTGATTGATAGATCCAGTTACTATACTAAATCTATACCAGGGCTCCCATTTATTATAGAGAATTATTTTAACTGTGTTATTTGGTTTAGTCATATTTGACCAATTCTCTCTGAGATTATTAAATGGATTATTTATGTCTGTCGTATTGAAAAAGTATCTAAGATTATAATATGATTTTTCCCTTCGGATAGTGTATATAAACACACTAGGTGTGAACCTAAGTAACTACTTTATACCATGTAATTAGATCTTTCATTAATTTTATTTCAATTGTTTTAATTCACACATAAGATATGAAGTCTCGATCCGAGTATGAATGCCCGAACAAAGATTCATAAGGAACCCTATAATACTAACTCAGTTTACTTACAAGCATGACTATAATAACAGGAAAGAATATCTAGATTTGAAACATAATAGGAAAAATTGTTTGAACAGATGCATAATAAATATCTATTCTATTTAGATGCATAATGGATCTGTAACACCCCATTTTTTAACCTGTTTGCATTAAAATGTATATGATGTATATATTGTAATTAATCATGGTGTGCAGCTAAAGGAAAAATCCCCATGATCGATTTAGTGTTTTATGTTTTAGCGATTAAAATCGATGCCGATGGTATTTTCGTGCTAGCCGACATGTTATAATTTTGGACATCATGTAAATATGCAATTTAATTAAAATACCCACAACCAGCTATGTCAGTGCAACATTAAAAGAGATGGGGGCATGATTTCCTAAGGATAAGGCAAGGGGGGGGATATTCAAACCTTTGGGCCAATTGGGAAAAGCCAAATGTCAAAGAGAGAACCCATGAAACTATCAACTACCCATTTTGTATCTTGTGCTCAATCATTTAATTCTACCAAAAATTGGTTTAGTTATTGCATGGGATGGGAAAGGTATGGAGGTCAAAAATTTGAATTGGGTAGAGCACCAATTTTTGCAAAAAAGTTTTTTGACTTATGAAGTAATTCATTGCCCAAAAATGTTGCCCATTCCCCAATGCATTCACGTTCTCCTCTTCATTCACGTTTTTGGAGCTCCTATGCACTCTCATTCACGTTTGTGTAGTTTCCTGTGTTTTTTCCTCCATGGCTAGGAAGTTGTTTTGCTAACATTTAGTGATTGGGATCTCTGCTGGGTGTTTTTTTGGTTGTTTTACTCATTACCCGGCTGGGAAAAATGTTTTTGGGTCGCACAACGAGTGGGAGAAGAGACCCATGGTTATTGGGTGTTGGATGAATCTATTTTTGCCCACGTGAAGGAAATAAACATTTCTGGAAATCAAATTGATGTTAGGGGTTGATTTTACCCATCTTGGAAATTCGTTCTGTTGCCAAAACCGTATTTCCTGATCCTAGAATTTTGTATCTTGTTGTGTGTTCATATTTTGCTTTGATATGAACTGGTTGGGAGTGGAATTGGATATGAACTAGCTTGATAAACCTAGCGTATGAAGGAACCTCACAGATAGATCTAGAGGGGTTGGTTTTCTTATTTGTACACCTCAAATAGCACTAGAATGGAAGGCATAGCCTGAGGGACTTTGTAGCAGAGAAGGGGATGCTTCCTTGTGTTGGGTGTGTAGATGTTTAGAAGCCAAGCCAGATCTGGTGCAGGTGTCCATAGCTTTGTGATTGAGATCACTAGCTTAGCAATTCATCCTTCCACCTCCCTAGCACCCTGATAAACCCAACGATGTTTGTCTTGGCTGAATTTTGATATACCTTTGGCAATGTGTGAGCATGCTAGTGTTCCCTTATTCCTTGTGGGAATCATGCCTAGCTCAAGGGTGGCAATGTTGCTGAGAGGTTAATGAGCACATTGGCCTATGGTTGGGTGGAACGTTGCAGCGATGTAGTTGGTTGCGGGACAAGCTTCTTTCAAGATAAGTATTTCTTGTGTTAGTGTCTGCATTTGTATTTGCTTGATGAAATATGATGAACATGTATAATGTGTTGAATGCTTGAATGAAATGAATTTCTTTCGTTGTATAATTGCAATTGTATGCATCTATGTATGTTTTTAAGTTCAATGCATTTTATATTACGTTCATGGGGCTTAGACTGCACGGTCTTGACACTACCATGGTCGCGTCCTCTCTTTGGTGGAGGGGAGGGGACGTGATAGTGTGGTATCAGAGCTGATGTTGCAGCTTTGGGCCTCAATGGGCCATGAAGAGCAGCTGACAGAGGAGGAATCAACCTCTGTGTTCAACAGAAGGGAAACAAGAAGACAAAAAAATTTCTAAAATTTTTCTAAGTGTGGGATTTCACTATTTCGGCTCAGTTAGTTCAAGTGGAGCCAACGCATGTCGGCAAGGATTAGTTGATGTGAGTCGATACATGTCGGGTGGAAGCCGAGATTTCCACCGACGGCAAAAGAAAAGATGAAATTTTTTTTAAAAATTTCTATGTATGGGCATGTCGGCTGAGTTTGCCGAAGTAAGCCAATGCATGTCAGTAGGGAGTGAATATGTGAGCCGATGTGTGTCGGCTAAGTCGAGCCGACAGGAAGAAGAAAAAAAATTGAAATTTTTTTCTAGGTATTGAAATTGGTAGAAATCGGATAATTTTGCCGATACGTCGGCTAAGTTTCGTCAATACACATCGAAAAACTTTGGGAATTTCAGCTGCAACGCGTTGGGTAGAAAGTCAAAAAAATCCGCAAAGGCGGAACGGTTGGTCAGTTTGACGGCGGAAGAAACTTCAAAAATTTTCCACAATGGCGACAATTTTGGCAAGTTGCCAAACGGAAGAAAGTTGGATATTTTTCTGCTATGGCAGAAGACCCGCAGTGGGTGAAAGTCTATAACTTTTACGACGTAGTGGGTGAAAGTTGAAAAATTTTCTGACGCAGCGGGTGAAAGTTGAAAATTTTTCGACACAACGGAAGGAGACGTCGGAAGGAATCAGGTGAAGTTTGCTGACAGTATCGGGAAAATTTGGGAAAGTTCGTCGACACGTTGGAAGGAAAAGGAAAATGGAGCTGATACATCGGAAAACTTGTGAATTTTCAGCTGATACATCGGTTGAGTTTTGTCAATTGGAGGAAAACTGAAAATTGCTCCAAAACAGGGGTTTTTGGTAGGTTTTCAGAGAGATCTGTAGGGGCTAGAAAGATGGGAAAATGGCTACGTGTTTATGTGCCAAATTGCACGAAATCAAAATATTACAACAACAAAAAGGTTGTCCCCGCAAGATAGTTGTTGTTGTGAAAGAAAATTCTATGATTTGAAAAAGTTGTCAATGTATGGTGTTTCCAATGCAGGTAAGTAATGTATAAATTCTTGTGAATGTTATGCAACTAACAGTTGTGTTTATTTACACATTTTGCGAAATCATAGTCACCTTCAAAGGCAACATTCCACATAGTGTAGATTTGTAAAGTTGCGTTTTGGTTCAACCATGAGAACCTACATCATGAATGATGCACAAAACCCCAATGAGTATGAGGAAGATGCTATGGGGGAAAATGTCCGAGTTGGAAATGATGAGACAGAGTCTAATGGGAGGAGGTTTCAAGATACTCCCCCAAATTTTGCAGCCACCATGAGAAGCCTAAGGGTGGAGATGCAAATTTACAGGGAAAATAATGAAACATTGGTTAAGGCTCAGGAGGACCATAATTAGTTGAATGTAGCTATGCTGCAAAGTTTGACAGACATCCAGAGGCAGATGAACTCTGGGGACTGGACAGCAAGACCGGAAGGTAGTAAGAGCAGTACCAGAAGAAGGAAGAGATCTCCTAGTGGGTTATCTGACTCTGAAGGATTCACTAGCGGTTCAAGTTCTTCTTCTCACAAGAATGAGAGGAAGAGGCGTTACCAGAACCATTCACGTGATGAGTTTAAGAAGGAAAGGCCGCCTACCTTCAATGGTGAGATAAATAATGGTCAAGAAGCTGAAGCTTGGCTTTTGGGAATGAGAAAATATTTCCAAGTCCAAGAATACTCTAGAAATATGAAGGCTATGGTAGCCATATTAAATTTGACTCGAAGAGCATCCATATGGTGGGAGCACTTTAGGAAAGTGAAAAATATTAATGAAAGGAAGATTGTGTGGAAGCAGTTCCAGAAGTATTTCAAGCAAGAGTACCTCTCTGATAGGTACTATGATGATAAGATCAAAGAATTCCATGAGTTGAGACTAGGACGGGAGACCATGGAAGAGTATGCAACCAAGTTCTTGGATTTTTTGAGGTATTTCAGGTACATCAAAGATGAAAAAGTGAAAATCCAATGTTTCTTGAGTGGATTGCCTCAGTCTTATAAAGAAAGAATTGAGTTTTATGAACCTAGAACTTTGGAAGAAGAAATAAGGAAAGCTAAGTATTGTTATGAACAAAGCAAAGGAAAACCTAATTACCATAAGACATGGAAGGACAAAAGGAATGAGAAGTCTGACCAAAGGAAGAAAGGTTTCAAACCTTATAACTTCAGGAATCAACAGAAGCAACCATCACAAGCTGAGAAGCAGCCAACTAGAGTGGTGGGAGAAAATCCAAGAGATCCATAACAGAACAGAGAACCACTCCAATGTTGGAAATGTGGAGGACCCCACATGCGCAAGAATTTTCCACTTGAGAATGAGAATGCAAGGCCAACTTACAACATTCAAGAGGCAAAAACAGTGGTTCAAGTAGCAAGGGTTGTCTCTAGGATCTATGCAGCACTGGAGGACTGCCAGGAAGATCACCAATCAACTATGGTTGAAGTTGTAGGTAAGAATGTTGAGTAATCTATTTCTATTTTGATTGACCCTGGTTCTACTCACAATTACATTACTCCTAGAGTAGTGGAGATTTGTGATTTTAAGAAAGTAAAGCATAGCAAATCTTGGTTAGTTCAACTAGCCACTAGAACTAATAGAAAGGTTAGTGAAGTGGTAGAGAAATGTCCATTGGTTATGAATGGATTGGTCACTTGTGTAGATCTAAATGTTCTACCACTTGGTTCCTATGAGTTTCTTATTTGAATGGATTGGTTAGAAGTTCACAGGGTAAAGCTAGGCTGTTATAATAATACTTTTGAATGCAAGGATGAATAAGGGAACCCAAGAGTTGTAAGAGGCATTCCAAAGGTGATCTCTGTGAGGCAGATTTCATAAATGCAGTTGAAGAAGTTCTATAGGAAAGGTTTCCAGTTGTATGCGACTCATATTTTGGAGGCAATAGAGAATGAAAATCCTAGGTTGGAGGAATTTCATGTGTTGCAGGAATTTAGGGATGTGTTTCCTGATGAGATTCCAGGGCTTCCTCCAAAGAGAGACATTGATTTCACAATTGAACTTGTTCCAGGAGAAGCACCAGTGTCCAAGACACCCTACAGAATGAGTACACTAGAAATGTTAGAGTTGAAGATGCAACTGTGGGAGTTGTTGGAGAAGAAGTATATCAAGCCAAGTGTGTCTCCTTGGGGAGCACAAGTTTTGTTTGTGAAGAATAAAGATGGTACACTCAGGTTGTGTATTGACTACAGACAGCTAAACAAAGTCACTATGAAGAACAAATATACTTTAACTAGGATTGATGACTTCTTTGATCAAATGAGAGGAGAAAAGTTATTTTCCAGTATTGACTTAAGGTCAGGTTACCATTAGGTAAGGATCAAGGATGAAGACATTCATAAGACGGCCTTCACAACAAGGTATGGACATTATGAGTTTGTAGTGGTACCATTTGGTCTCACAAATGCACCAGATACATTTATGTGCCTTATGAATAATGTCTTTAGGAGGTATTTGGACAAGTTTGTTCTTGCTTTCCTTGATGACATTCTTATTTATTCTAAGAATGAGGAAGAGCATGAAGAACATCTAAGATGGGCATTGCAATTGCTCAGGGAGCACAAGTTGTCTGCAAATTTGAGGAAGTGTGATTTCTATAAAGATAGGATTCTTTATTTGGGCCACATTATCTTAGATGAGGAAATATTTGTAGACCTTAAGAAGATTGAGGCCATTATGAATTGGCCTACTCCAAGAAATGTGACATATGTAATATCTTTTATGGGACTTGCAAGATACTACAGGAGATTCATTCAAGGATTCTCCAAGGTTGCACATCCAGTCACTTGTTTGCAAAAGAAGGGAATAAAGTTTGAAGGGACACTAAGGTATGAAGAAAGCTTCCAAAACTTGAAGAATATTCTCACAAGTGCACCAGTCTTGAAGATTGCAGACCCAGAAAAATATTGTGTGGTGTGTACTGACGCATGCGGTCAAGGGCTTGGAGGAGTCCTTATGCAAGAAAACCACGTGATATATTATGAGTCAAGAAAGTTGAAGGAGCATGAGAAGAACTATGCCACTCATGATCTAGAACTTGTAGCCATAGTACATGCTCTCAAGATGTGGAGGAATTACTAGATGGGTAGAAGATTTGAGCTAAGGACAGACCATTGTGGTATGAAGTATTTGTTTGATCAGCCCACGTTAAATTCTAGGAAAGCGAGATGGTTGGATTTTTTATGTGAGTTTGATTTTGAAATCAAGCACATAAAGGGAAAAGAGAATAAGGTAGTTGATGCACTCAGCAGGAAGGTGCATGCAATGAATGTGGCATCCATTATTATTTTCCAATTGGAGTTGAGGCGAAAGATTGTTAATCATGTTACTGAAGATGAATTGTATGCCTAGGTCAAGGACAAGTTACAGCAGCAAAGCCTTGAAAACAAGTATGAGCGATATAAATTGGAAGAAGATGGGCTTCTTACTTACAAGAACAAAATTTATATTCCAAATGTAGCATATTTGAGGAGAATGGTTATGGATGAGATCCATAAAGCTCCATATTCTGGCCACCCAGGATATTAGAAGACAATTGCTATAGCCAAAAAGCAATATTTTTGGCCAGGAATGAAAAAGGGCATGCCACTGAATATATTTCAAGGTGCATGAAATGTCAGCAGGTGAAGGTTGAGCATCAACACCCCGTAGGTTTGTTGCAGCCTTTGCCAGTTCCATAATGGAAGTGGGAAGTTATTTCCATGGATTTTATTACAGGATTTACAATGAATTGGAGACAACATGATTCCATCATGGTTGTGGTGGACAAGTTGAAAAGGGCAACACATTTGATACCAGTTAATTCCACACATAAGACTGATTGCAAAAATATTCATGAAGGAGATTTTCAAATTGCATGGATTGCCTAAGGCAATAGTCTCTGACAGAGATTTCAAGTTCACTTCCAGTTTTTGGAAGGGGTTGTTTGCATATTTGGGTGCAAAGTTGAACTTCAGCACTGCCTACCATTCTCAGGCTGATGGGCAGATAGGGAGAGTTAGCCAGGTGCTTGAAGACATGCTTCACATGTATGTGATGGATAAACTAACCAAGTGGGAATATTATTTACACTTGGTTGAATGCGTATAACAGTGGACAACAAGCATCCTTGGGGATGAGTCCATATGAAGCTTTGTATGGCAAAAGGTGTAGGACACCAGTGACTTGGGATAATCCACTGAACATGATTGTGCTTGGGCCAAAATTGCTCAAGGAGATGGAGGAAGAGGTTGTAAAGATCAGGCATAATTTAAAAGCATCCTAGGATAGACAGAAAAACTATGCAGATAAGCATAGGGTGAACAGAGAGTACAGTGTTGGGGATCATGTTTACCTCAAAGTGAGGGAAAGGAAGAGTTCCTTGAAGATTGGAAGTTGTGCCAAGTTTTCACCTAGATGTGGGTCGTTTGAAGTGCTAGAAAGAATAGGACCAGTTTCATATAGTCTTGCATTTCCTACTAGCACTAGAGCTCATAATGTTTTTCATTTTTCTTTGCTTAAGAAATATGTACATGATCCTAACCATGTGATAAATTGGGATTTGATTCAGGTGGAACCTGGGGGAGAGTTCCAAATCAAGCCAATGTGCATCCTCGATAGTAAGGTCACAATGCTTCGGAATCGAGCCATAGGACAGGTAAAGGTGCAATGGGAGCACTACGTCCCTGAAGAGGCTACGTGGGAGCTGGAGGATGCCATGCGATTGGCACATCCATTTTTTTTCAATTCTGTGGAGCACTGAGGTGGTACCAGTGTAGCATTTTTGTTTGATTTTGTAAAGCACTGAGGACAGTGTTGTTGAAGGGGGAGAGGATTATAACACCTTGATTTTGACCACGTTTGCATTAAAATGTATATGAGGTAAATATTGTAATTAATCATGGTGTGGAGCTAAAGGAAAAATCCCCACCATCGATTTTTTGTTTTATGTTTCAACGATTAAAATTGATGTCGATGGTATTTTCATGCTAGCCGACACATTATAATTTTGGACATCATGTAAATATGCAATTTATTAAAATACCCACAACCAGCTATGTCAATACAACATTAAAAGATATGGGGGCATTATTTCCTAAGGATAAGGGGGGGGATATTCAAACCTTTGGGCCAGTGGGGAAAAGCCAAATGTCAAAGGGAGAACCCATCAAACTGTCAACTACCCATTTTGCATTTTGTGCCCAATCATTTAATTATGCCAGAAATTGGTTTGGTTAGTTATTGAATGAGAATGGGCAAGGTATGGGAGTCATAAATTTGAATTTGGGGAAGCACCCATTTTTGGGAAAACGTTTTTTGGCTTTTGGGGCAAGTTAACACCCAAAAATGCATGCCCATTTGGTGGTTCACCCATGTCCTTCATTTCCTCGCGCAGTGGAATCTTGGAGAGTTGTTTTCCTTCAGGTTTTTGTCTGTTATGTGTATTTCCTTCACGTTGGGGGATCGTTTTCTTCATTTTCCTCAAGCTGGGAAAGCATTTTTGTAATGATCAGTGGCTGGGTTTCCTCCCCCATGATTTTTCTACATTTCCCATTGTTTTCCAAGCTGGAAATCATTTTTTGGTAATGCCCAGGGAGTGGGAGAAGAGACCCACGATTGTTGGGTGTTGATGAGTCTGTTTTGGCCACATGAAGACCATAAACAATTCTGGAAATCGAATTGTTGTTAGGGGGTTGTTTTTACCCATCTTGCCAATTCGTTTTGTTGCCAAAACCATCTTTCCTCATCCCAGAATTTTGTATCTTGCTGTGTGTGCATATTTTGCTTTGATCTAAACTGGTTAGGAGTGGAATTGGATCTGAACTAGCTTGATAAACCTAGTGTATGAAGGAACCTCATAGACAGATCTAGAGGGGTTGGTTTTCTTCTTTGCACACCCTGAATATCGCTGGAATGGAAAGCATAGCCTAAGGTACTGTGTAGTAGAGAAGGGGATGATTCCTTTTGTTGGGTGTGTAGATGTTTAGAAGTCAAGCCATATCTGGTGCATGTGTCCATAGCTCTGTGATTGATATCACTAGCTTAGCAATTCAGCCTTCCACCTCCCTAGCAGCCTGATAAACCCAACTGTGTTTGGCTTGGCTGAATTTTGATATACCTTTGGCTAGGTGTGAGATTACCAATGTTCCTTTATTCCTGGTGGGAATCATGCCTAGCTCGGGGGTGGCAGTGTTGCTTAGAGGTTAATGCGCACATTGGCCTATGGTTGGGTAGAACGTTGCAGTGGCATAGCTAGTTGCAGGACAAGCTTCTTTCAAGATAAGTATTTCTTGTGTTAATCTCTACATTTGAATTTGCTTGATGAAATATGATGAACATGTATAATGTGTTGAATGATTGAATGAAATGAATTGCTTCCACTGTATAAATGCAATTGTATGCATCTGTGTATGTTTTTGAGTTCAATGCATTTTATATTACGTTCATGGGGCTTAGACTGCATGATCTTGATAGCATTATCGTCGCGTTCTCTCCATGGTAGAGGGGTGGGGACGTGACATGATCAATACTTTAATCAGATGTATAATAGATCAATACGTAATTCATATGCATAATATATTTATGCTTAAAATAAAGTAGTTGCGATTCAAAATTAAAATAGACATCCTACTGTAACTAGTTCTAATCAATTAAGAATTAAGACAAGGAACTTGGAACCACTATCGGGAAAACGGAAATGGAATAGCCATTCCTCCCAACCAACTCCCAGAGCAGCCAAAATCACTTTCTCCCAAACCCCCGAGCATGTTTGTTGAACCATAAGAGAAAAATACACTTAATGCACCATCTCTTGAATTATCATATTCAATTCCCCATCCAATGCTAGCCTCCTACTTGCTAATGGAAATACTATTATATAGTATTTTTCCTAGGACTTGGTCATTTATGATCCTCTTGCTCTTTAGCACTCAACAAAGAGTTGTGACCTAATTTTGGGGAACATGCCTCATGCACCTT
>LPNX010288976.1:67449-85031 GCA_001517045.1 Pseudotsuga menziesii
CCTAGTGATGGCCAACCTGCAAGTGTTAATCTTTTTATTTTGTGTCTTTGGGGATCGAACAAGGGACTGGTAGAGATAAACCCTACTTTTATTATTTTTATTTTCCCCTTGGTTGCATGATGAGATAGTGAGGACCACCCAAACTTTGAATGCAATGGCACATATATATTTCTTATGAAGTCGAGGGTTGGCCTAAGAAGAAAGGACCAACCAAACCTTAAAGGTGCGATTACATAATAAATTATTTGGATGTGAAGAAGTGGCAACCTCGATAATGGAAAAATTTCATAATTGGTTTGCTATATGTTTTTTTTGTAACGCTGCAAAATTCTATTAATCTATGAAAACAAAAAGTACAAAAATTTCCCTAACCAGAGGAGGTCTCAAGTGGTGAAACCACCACCCAATCCTTTCAAAAATGGAGGAAGTTTCTAAGTAAACTATTACAGATATTTTTTAAAAGTTGAAGGCAATCATGGTAGCTATTATGTAGCATAATTACAGAGTTTTTTCTCAAAAATAGACAGAGATATAACCAAACTAAACATTCATAACAAAAAAACAAGGAACGACAGTCCAGTTCTGAAGACGTTCTGCACATGGATCAAGAGGGGGGGGTTTCTTCAAGGACGGGGCATCCCCATCCTTATTCTTGTGAAATGATGGTGGTGTTGGCAGTAGTTGCTAAAACTGGCTGAGGTGGCTCAATTCTAAGGACATCTTCTTCCCTCACCCGTTTGTACAGAGGTGCAATGGTGGTGGGAATCAGGAATGGAGGAGCCTGAACCAAGTGTGGTGTCAGAACCAAGCTGGCATCCTGAGACTTTCCCCCTGTTGCACTCCAACTTCCACCGTCTGCATGACCCACCTGCCCAACCTTGCCAGCCATGCAGTTCCAAGAAAAGGTGTTGTCCAGAATGGTGAGCTAAGCATCCATTTCCACCATCTTCGCTTTCACTGCCAGGACTAAGTCATGCGCCTCCACCCAATTGCTGAGCATATCTTCCATTAGATTTCCCAACATGTTTTTAACAATCCAGTAGTGATTGATACAGTTCCCTCCCTGCCCGGTTGCAAGACGTCGGTTCAACACCCTTCCTTCCCAGTCATCTATGAAGAGACAGACCAACTTGAAGATTTGAGCTTCATAGCCTTCTTCAATCTACATACTGATCCCCCTTTGGGATTTCCCTCTTCCCGTGTTGGTGCATCATGGCGTTCCTCTTTTCCTAGACATGGTAGTAGGCCAATTTTTTGGGTGTTGCAGTAAGGGTCGATCGTTGCACAGAGAAGAATCAAAATGGTGGGTGCTCCCCAAGCAGTGAGAACCTGCCAAAAGAACATTACTTTGAGAATCGACTGACCAGTGGAGATGCTGGGTACCACTAGAATTGTGCACCCACTCCCAATGCCACCCTTAAGCTGAGACCAGGCTTCAATCCATGCAGAGTAATCAATGAGCAGAGACAGAGAATAACAAAGACCACCAAAGACAATTCCTCAGTTTTCCATGGTATTTCGCTTGATATCGCCACCCTGTTCAAACAATAATTGCGTACCAGCCTGCATTAAACTCTTATGATCTGCCATGAATGCATAGGAGGAGGACAAAAAGGCGTCAACCTATGTCAAGATCCAAGAAGTGACGGCCTTCCTCGTCCGCACATGAGAACTATCGTTGGATACCGTGAAGGTGGAGTTGGTTGACGTCCCTATTGCATGCCAGATGCCACGTGTAGGGCTTGTGGACCGAGGCGCTTCATGCCATCAGTTTGCTTCGCTGGCATCCACATCTAGGAAATTGGTTAGCTATATGTTACTTATTGATGAAAACAACCATTTAGAGATGGGATAAATTTAGTCTTACCACTCAGCTTATGGGTCTATTTGGTCAAATTATTAACATTACTTTTGAATAGATAAAATCCATAGATTGTCTCAATAAAAAAATTAGTCTCCCGAGTTAAACCCCAATGAGAGATTTCCATGTTGTAAACATGAAACTGAACCTTTAAGAATGAAAAACCGATATTATCATTTAAGTTAATACTTTTAATACATTACTGAGATATGCTGTAAAATGATTATGCATATTAAGTATCATTTTTGAGAAATCTAAAAAGCTGATCTTGGATCAATGTAATACCATCAAATCAGAAATGGATGAAGAAAACCATGACTGGGACAAAAATCATATCAGGAAATTACTAAGGATTACATTGATAAAATATTAGTTTGAAATATGTTGATGTATATATATTTATATATAAATGTTACTTGTGCAAGCATAATAGGATATGAAAATCCTAATAGGAAGGATAAATGTTGCATGTATACCACTTTCTACAAAGGTTTATATTTAAGTGGATGGTTGCAAGAAAGAGATAGTTTGGTTACAAAGAAAAGTTATTGGTTGAGTATGCATCTCATGCTTCATTAACTAGGCACACATCATGAATAGATTTTATAATAGACACTTTCATGGATGAGTTTTCAAGTTTAAAGATTTAACAAACGAGCTAACCAAGTAGTTATAAGTGTTATCTTTCCAACTCATGTGAATGAAACCTAAAGGGAATGTACTTGATTTTAATGATCCAACAACCATTAAGACTAACTATTTTTTTTAAATTATACCCCATATCCACGAATGGATGTTGAGGGTATCGGGTGTATCACAACGTTGGAATCGAGTTGATAAGACGATAACTTCATAGTGAAGAGGAGAGTCTCGTGCTTTCGTTGGAAGAACGACATTAGTTAAATAAAGGAAACAATTACCATTATATCCTCGTGTCTCATGTACATTCTTGGTATATGTGATTCTTGGTGAGAACATGGTTAAATCTTTGAATATATTGCTTGTGCATGTTGGTGACGATGAAAATGCTTTGGAAGCCTTCATAATGGTGAATCTTTTTTAAACAATTCATTAGTATTGGATTTATTAAAGTAAGCACACATATTGACCTTTGCAACCTCAATATGAGAGTCATTGTAAACGTTTCTTTTGTAATGGTCATTGCAAAAGGGGAACTAGAGATGACTTCTAGGTAATTGTTTTTGTAACTTCTCTTAGGGTTCATGGTTGGTGTTACCTAACATCCTAAGATCAAAGGGGAAGTCTAAGGTTAGTAAGTTTATGGTAAGAGGTCAAATAGAGGTCATCAAGATTGGGTCATGGTGTATTGAAAGTGTCTTTTATGATGTAATTGGTCACATGTGAAATAGTTATTTGTTATAAGTTCTAGAGAAAGAGACATTGTATAGTGTTCTTTTTTGTTTTAACCAAATTGTAAATGAAAGAAGTGTAAGAGGGGTACCTCAAACTAGGAATAACTCTCACTTGCAAAAAAATGCTCAAAACAATGTAGCTCTCAGGTAGAGGTATGTGTTGGGAAATAACATTGAGTTACCTAACTTGATGTTGTAAGGATTCGTTTATAGTGGAATTAGGCACTCTAATAGTTGGAAAATTTATGTTACCGGTTATAGGCCATTGAAGACGAATACGAAGATAGCAATAATATGCATGAATCCTAAGGAACAAAAGGAATAATAATTCAACAATAGAAAATTATTTTGGTCTAATGGTATTTGGAGCAAGGTTTAAATTTTTGCATAAAGCAATTGGGCATATGGTTGTAATCCTATTCAAGCATTTGTACCCCTGTTTCAAAAATGTTGTGTTAGACTCATGGTCCAATATTCAACAATGGTTATGTGGCATTAGACTCGGAATTGGAGGTTTGATGTTCATTATTGAGTTTTTATAAAGGCAAGGTTGTTCCCCAATATAAGGATTTGTTAACACTTGTGTGTTGGAGAGACATTCACTGCCTGTAGACTGCTAGCAATGGTGGACCATGTGTCTCTAAATCAAGTATGATTCAAGGAACAAAAACTAGTAGAGAGCAAGGTGCATTGGTTAACCCACAAGTGTTAACCAATCCTTATATTGGGGAACAACCTTGCCTTCAGAAAAACTCAGCAATGAACATCAAACCTCCAATTGTGAGTCTAATGCCACATAACTATTGTTGAATATTGGACAATGAGTTTAATGCAACATTTTTGAACCAGGGGTACAAATGCTTGAATAAGATTACAACCATATGCTCAATTACTTTATACAAAATTTAAACTTTGCCTCAAATACCATAAGACCAAAATAATTTCCTTTTGTTGAGTAGTTCTTCCTTTTGTTCCTTTGGAATCATGCATATAATTGGTGTATTCATATTGGTCTTCAATGGCCTATAACATGTAACATAAATATGTCAGATATTAGAGTGCCTAATGCCATTATCAACGAATCCTTACAACATCAAGTTTGGTAACTTAATTTTATTTCCAAACACATACCTCTACCCGAGAGCTACATTGTTTTGACCATTTCTTTGCAAGTGAGAATTATTCCTAGTTTGAGGTACCCCCTCTTACACTTCTCTCATTTACAATTTGGTTAAAACAAAAAAGAACACAATGCAATGTCCCTTTCTCTAGAACTTATGAAAAATAACTATTTCACATGTGACCAATCACATCATAAAAGACACTTTCAATACACCATGACCCATTCTTGATGAGCTCTATTTGACCTCTTACCATAAACTTAGTGACCTTAGACTTTCCATTTGATATTAGGATGTTGGGTAACACCCTAATTCATTAGACTTTATTCATTCTGATGTATATGGTCCAATGTCAACACCTTCCTTAGGTGGTTATTTATATTATGCGTTGTTTATAGATGACTTCTCTTGAAAGTCATGGATTTATTTCCTAAAGGCTAAAAGTGAAACCTTCAGCAAGTTTCAAGAGTTCAAAGCCCTAGTTGATAATTATACTAGAAGTCACATGTCTCCTTTGAGATATGATAATGGAGGAGAGTTTGAGTTACATGCATTTAATGAGTTATGTAGTGATGCAAGAATAAAAACATAGTTGACTGTACCTTACGACCCCCAAAAAAATGGTATTACAGAAAGGAAGAACATAACCATATGTGAGGATGCAGAAGACATGATGCATGATCAATATCAGTATACTTACTTATCGGAAGAAGCCACCAATATATATATATATAATCCCTCATGCTATTATGGAAGAGAAGACTCTTGAAGAAGTATTCACTGATGAAAAAACAGATATTTCACACTTGAGGATCTTTGGCTGTCCTGTATACATACATGTTACAAAATAAAAGAGGACAAAGATGGAGCCATCCGGAAAGAAAGGCACCTCTATTTGTTATAGAGAATCATCCAAATCCTACATAATTTATGTATCAGGAGAAAGACATGTTGAAGTCAACATAGATGTGAAATTCAATGAAGAGGATGCATTCATGCGAACTGAAGAGATTCAGTGTGATTCACACATGGAGGAGCATGATACTTCCATGATGGAGGACCCAAATTTTGGCTCTCCCCATTCAGATGTTGAGAGGGAGAAGCTAGAAGAGTACTAATATTTGATAATTCCTAAAGAACCAATAGAACTAGTTGAAATATCTCTTGATGAACCTCCTTCCAAGAGGAGATCTACATGGTGCTGAGACATTCTAGAATATTAAAAAAAAACATGGAGCACTAGAAGGGACATACAAAGAGAGAAATAGACCTAAAAGGTATTCAAGGTATGTTGCACAGATAATTCACACCAATGATTCAGAACCTTCCACCTATGAATAAGTTGCTAAGAAGCAAGTATGGAAAGATGCAATTGTAGAGGAGTACAAATCTATTATGAAAAATGATGTTTGGGAAGTTGTTCCTAAACCTAAAGGGAATTCCATAGTAACTTCCATATTGCTATAAATATAGATTTGTTTCCTGAGGTTTCTCACAAAAAGAAGGCATTGACTAGGATGAGATATTCGCTCATGTAGCCAAGTACACCACTATTAGAGCTATTATTTCAATTTTGAGTCTATTCTAAGATGGAAGGTTCACGAGATGGATATTTAGAAGAACATGACACCCTGATCTCATAAGCATCAACATATAATCAAAAGTTGAGACATACACATTGATTTGGAAAGGGAATAATGTCAAATCTTTATTAATCAATGAAAAAAGTACAAAATATACCTTCTCATCATTAAAGGCACCTCGTGAAACCTTCAATCTGTATCACATGCTTCTCTCCTCTAAGAATCCCAACCTCCAAGCTTTGCAGCAAGGGTAGATAGCAACTAGGGCATAGGTGAGGGGGATGAGAGTCCAAATTCAAACTAGCATAACAATACTGTAGGATAATTCCCTTTCATGGTCTCCTCTCCCTCTCTTAGATATCAAATGGAAGAGATAGGGTCAAGGAGGCAGGAGGCAGTTCTAAAACCACCCAAACCACCTAATTTCAAGATTTTTCATAACTTTTGAGCATTTTTTAGGTACACGCTAGTGGACCAAAGGAAATTAGAGTGTAATAGGCTAGTGAAGCACTAGCAAAAAGCATGTGCAAGGTCAAAAATGCTAGTGGAACACTAGCAACCTGCATTTTTTGGAAAACTACAATTTTTAGGATTTTTCTAGGGGTTTTCAGGAGATGATTTGGTCTGGAAACTTGTGCATGAGTGCCTTGAGTATCCAATGGACCAATAAATAGGTATGGGGATGCTACATAAGTCCCAAATATGGATATTTCATCCATTAAATTCCCTTTGGGTGAGCAATAGTAAGTTCAAGTAGTGTCATCATGCGACGAAAGCATGTAATTGTCGTCACAGACAGAGAATTAGCAATTTTGGATATAATGCCATCACCTCTACCATATTCATCTGCATTTGAGTAAACAATTACAAAAACCACACCTCAGTCGACTATTCCTGCACTGACCATGTCGGCCCCAACAATTATACCTTGAAATATCCTTGTGTCAGACACCTCGATGGAACTTGCCCCTTTGACAGATGATCCACATTTGATTCAGACATAAGGTGAGAAGGACTCTAAGAAAATTAAAAGGCAGAAACATGCACAAGTCTCAGTCCAGCCTATTACAGATGCCAAAGACAAAGAGCTATAAACTCTTCTGTAGAATATACTTAAAGAAGGAAAGAAAATATGGTCTAAGGATAAAAAGAAGTTAGATGTTATTGAATACTAGCATCTTGAAGTTTTGGAAAGTTGTGATAGCATGTTGAGACAAGTAACACCAACACTATTTGGCCCACCGACCAAAAATCCTCTCGACCAGATATTGAGCCTTTTTTGAGTCCTCAACAACACTCCTAAAATAAGCCTTACCTAAAAGAACCAAGAGGATGAGCAACCGACAACATCATTATTGATAGAGAAGAACAAGTTATTCATAAGCAAGCATAATAAACTCCAAAGATATGTGTTTTTATCCAAATGGTCGGCCAAGGTATTGCACAGTTGGTACTTGCACTATGGTCTAGATTTTGTGGATATGAGTACAATTCATAACAATCTAGCACTCATATTTCAACAGAAAGCATATGTTGATCATGCCACTATACCAAACCTTGAAAAACAAATTGAGTTAGAACAGAACAAGTTAAGGGAGTTGCAGAACAAAGCCGAGAAGTGATCCAAGTACGCCCAACCAATGCAAGCAGATGTCGACAACCTGGTTTCCCATATGAATAAGTTTCTTGTTGATGCTAACAATCAACAACTGAGTCTTGGGCCAAACTTATAGAACATCAAGTAGAAATCCCTCACGGAAAATATCACTAAGCTAACCAATATAATTACAGTGAGTATAAGCATCGAGACAACTCTCCATGAATGGTAAGATTTTTAGTCTTGGCGTTCCTCCTCTTCCAGTGCCATTGTCGAATCTTGTAGCGCACCTAGCCAATCCACTAGTTCGTCACTTGTATGTCAGTCTTAAAAAAATATTTTTTCTTTGTACCCACATTTTGTCTCTTCAGGACGAAGAAGGATTTTGTTAGTGGGGGAGATGTTGGAGGATCTTAGTCAACTGGAAGACTAGGTCCTCCAACCAACTATGGTCAATTCATATCTGCAATACCTCGATTTCAACCTCAATTGCATTAAATTATAAATGATGTAAATAACGTTAATAAATCCTAGTGTGGAGCTCAAGTCAAAGGCCCCACCATGGATTTAGTGTTCTACGTTTCGACAATTAAAATCAATGTCGATGGTTATCGTGCTACCTGATGGCACAATATAATTTTCAACATAATGTAAATATGCAATTAATAAAATACCCACAAATAGTTATGTCAATGCAACATTAAAGAGATGGGGGCATGATTTCAGAAGGAATAGGGGGGATGTTCAAACCCTTGAGCCAATGGGGAAAATCCAAATGTCAAAGGGAAAACCCATAAAACTGTCAACTACCCATTTTTTCCTTTGTTCCCATTCATCCAAAAGTGGTTGAGTTAGTTAGTGCATGGGGATGGGAAGAGTATGGGAGTCAAATTCAAATTGGGAAGCCACCCATTCTTGGGGAAATGTGTTTTTGACTTCTTGGGAAAGTAAATTCTTGGAAATGCATGCCCATCCCATTATTCATCCATCAGTTTTGCTCTCTCATGTTCTTGGAGCTCCTGTGTGTTTCCTTCATGATTTTGGTTGATTTCTCCATTTTTCCCGTGACTGGAAATTCGTTTTGGGTCTTGTTGAATGTATGTGCATTTGGGAAGTAGTTTTTTGGGTTGTTGAGTGTATGTGAAGTTGGGAAAACCCATTTTGGTGTTGCTAAGTGAAGACATAGCAGAGATTTATGTTTTGGGGGTTTGAGAGAGTTTTTTCCCTTTCCTCACGCAGCTGGGATTTGTTGAGCATTTCCCTCCCAAATTTCTGCATTTTCTTCATTATTACCCAAGCCAGAAACTCATTTTTGTAAAGCCCAGTGGTTTGGAAGGTAGACCCATGATTTGGGTGTGAACATGGGTTGTTTTTTCCTCTGTGAATCCATCAAACATTTTCTAAAACAATTTGGTCACTTGGGTTGTTTTCCCCATTTGTCATTTTTTATTTTGGGTTCGCAGGACGTTTTTGGTCCATTCCCAGAACTTGCATTTTGCTGTGTAATGCATCCCTGTGTGGGCTTGGATGAGTAAGTCCAAGAATCCATCTGTTAGTGGGATGATTGTGTTTGGATGTGGTTATTGGATTGAATATGGATGTTTGGCCTTGCTGTGTGTAAGCTTGTGTTCCCTAGTTCCTTGTAGAAATTGTGCCCAGCACGGGGGTGGTAGTGATGCTGAGAGATTAAGGAGCACAATGGACTATGGTTGGGTGGAATGTTGCAGCGACATAGCTAGTTGCAGGGAAGCTTCTTCTCAAGATAAGTTTCTTTTATTTAACTCTGAAATTGTAATTGCTTCGTAAATTATTATGAACATGTTAAATTCTTGAACGGGATGAATGTTGCTTGTTTTATAAGTATGAACAACATGAATGTGTTGAATGAAATACATTTGCTTCCAGTTTAGATATCATTATGCATATGTAAATGTGTTATGTTCAATGCATTTTATTGTTTATGTTCATGGGGCTTAGATTGCCCGATTAAATGATAGATATCAGCTGTGTTAGTTGCGTCCTCTCCGTTGAGACAAGAGGAGGGTACGTGACAATATCAGTCAGTTAGTTAGATGACCGACCCATCAATTGTAACTAACTAATTGTTTGTACAAAGTATAAATATGTTGGTGAGTTAGAACAATGGATACCGATTCTCACATCTTCTGTACTTTATGCCTGCATTATAATATAAAGTTGAGTTACTACTGTCCCACTTACTCTTGTATATATTATGGTTATAATCATGTGATTGCTTCTATGTTATAATTATGTATTACTAGTTAAACCCTTAGACTATAATAGTTTGTATGAAATTATGGGTATATAAAGACCAAATAGAAATTTTGTAGTAATTTCCTTATTATTATCCAATCATCCTTTGTCTTGATTGTTTGCATTGTTGTTGACGAAAGAGGGATTGCCACCCTAGTCCATAGATCTCTATTGACTCATGTTGTGATTGCAACTGTGTTTCCATCACTATATGGGTGGGTTAGTGGTCAACCTATTCTTCATGAGGACATTGCAACACATATAGCTTGCATAGTGTGCTCCTTGGCCTCATTTTGAAGTTTAGTGGGTTGGGTTTTAATTGTTGATATTTGGTTGTTTCTTTGTGATGGTAAGTTTTCATTTTTGCAATTTCCTTATGGTATTATTTGTGTTCTTCTTATTATGGTTACTAATTTGAAGCTCTTCCATTTGATGTTTGAGTGTGGATTCTTGAGACATAATTAATGATGTTTGTATGTTAATGGTTTCGATTTCTCAATCTCTACTTCCATCATTTTGTTAAAAAAGAGGTTCAAGAGGTTGAACTAGATAAATGATTCATTTTTATTTTCCAAGGTGTAGTGTGTGGGGGTGTGGTTGTTTGGAATTATACGTGCTCATTGTCAAGAAATTTAGGATAGGTTCTAGTATATGGTGTTATGTTATTTGTTTCATATGTTCATATGTGGTTGTGATAGTATTAATTTGAGTCTAGTATTTTGCAAATGAATGGGTGATACATTTTTTTATTTTATCTTTTAAATTGACAAACATTTTTTTTATAGGATATGTTATTTGTTAAGATAATTTGTGTTGTATATTAGTTGCACTTGTATAGAAACAAAGGTGTTAGATTCTCAAGATGTTATTATTTTAGCCTTTGTTATTTGTTGATAACTACATGTTTATAGTTATTTTTTTAGAATTCTTTCTAGTTAAAATGACAATGTTTGTTCATGTCAACATTATTCGTGTCATCATAGATAGCTTACAAATTGTACTAATTTTATATCAATTTTTCATGCAGGTTTCACTTTGGGTTTCTAGATCGATTTGATATTTTAATTGTGGAATATTCAATGATATGTCAAATAGTGGGCGTGGATTCTTGAAGACGAGGTTGTTCCCCAATAGAAAGGAGTTGTTAACACTTGTGTGTTGGGTGAGGCATTCACTGTTTGTAGACTCCTTTCAATTTGGGACCATGTGTGTCTAAATAAAGTATGATTAAAGGAATAAAAAACAACAGAGAGCAAGGTGCATTGGTTGCATTGATTAACTCTTGCAAATTACTGGTGAAGTTCGTTGCACATTTAGGGAGATTTCATCAAGGAGTTGAATGAACCATGTACATGAAGGAAATTCCTACTAGACCGAGGTTTATAATGGTTGGATACCCATGTATTCTGGTGGATGGTTGTTCCTTTGTATGGACTTTGACACTTTGGTGGAAACTCTATTCTTAACGCACACGTTACAAGTACCCGGTTGGACAAAATGATGACTTTTTAATGTGAGATCATCTTCAATATTTGGAGAAGCATTATGTAGATTAGAGAATAATGAATACTTCATTGGACAAGACAAGTACTCATGAAGGGGGGGGTAACAAAGTAGTTTATTCATACTTGTCTTGTGTGCTAATATTTAGTCACATAAATTTGTTTTATATTTATTATTGTTGAGTAAAGTACATGAGTAGGCTTCTTAAGTGGTTTTTGAAGTTTGTTGGATGAGAGCTAGATTAGATCCTAGTTTAGTGTGTGGTTGAGATATTCTCTCAACTAGTTATTATTGTTATAATGTAGTGTGTATATCTTTATTCAAATCCTTCATGTATTTATGTGTTGTTGTGAAACTCTCTTCTCTTATTTTTTAATAAACAAATCATTAGAAAAATGTTGAATAAAAGTTAATCCACCTATATGCTTATATATATTAATGATCTTTAGTACATGATTATGAAAATATGACTTCTCACTTGACTAACTAATAGAAATTGCTACACCCATGATCACAAAACACATAAGCATCATGAGAAGAACAACACTTTTATGATACATTTATCAATCTCCAACTCAAATTCCAAGCCTTGAGTTGTGTTCTTTAGTATGTACATACTTATATTTATAGTTACAATAGTAATTGGACATCATATAAAGTTAATTACTTATAATGTTTTATGTCTAGACAAAAATTGATCCATATAAAGTGATTTCTTTTGTAAAAATGCAAGGTAATGAGAAAATATAAAGAAAATGAAAATAAGGAAAATGTTTATGTCAAATGTTTTTGGGTTTTTAATGTGTTAAAGTTTAAAAGTCAAAATCTTCAATAATTTAATTAAAAATTGATATATATATATATATCTCATTAATTTGACTAAAAAAACTAAAAACCTGAAGAAGAAAAAATTAACACATCACAAAGAGAGAAGTATGAGAGTATGTAAATTTTTGGTAGTATGAACAAAATAAGAGAGAAGAGGGCTTATTGACTAGAGGTGGAAAAGATAAAGTATGAGAGTTTTTTTTAATTTATAAAAATATGATTTTTTTTTAAAGTTAGTCTTAGAGTAGTTTAAATAAATTTAATAGTACATTAGTAAAATCAAGAGAAATGAGTCATTTGTTTGATTAGAAAAGACAGAGAGAGATGTGTAAATTGATTTGACTTGAAAAAATAAAATAAAGAGAAACGATTTCATTTATTTGATTAGAAAGAAAGAGAAAGATAAAATAAAGAGAAATGATTTCATTTATTTGATTAGAAAGAAAGAGAAAGGTAAAGTTTTGCAAATTGAATAGAGAAAGTGGAAAGATTATTAAATAAATTTAATAGTATATGAGAGAAATAATGAGAAAAGAGTCATTTGTTTGAATAGAAAAGAGAAAGAGAGAAATGTGTAAATTGATTTGATTTGAAAAAGTAAAATAAAGAGAAATGAGTCCATTTATTTGATTTTAAAAAAAAGAGAAAGCTAAACTTGTATAAATTGATTTGAAATAAAGAAAGTGGAGAAACTATTAATTATTAAATAAATTTAATAGCATTTGTTTGATTAGAAAAGAGAAAATAAATAAATGTGTGGATTGATTTGATTTTAAAAAGTGAAATAAAGAGGAAAGAGTTCATTTATTTAATTAGAAGAAAGAGAAAGAGAAACTTTTGTAAATTGATTTGATTTAACTTTGAGAAAGTGGAGAAATTCTTTGATTTATAGAAATAAAATATAATTTTCATCATTTCAAATTTATAATATTTTATGTAAATTTAATCACTCAAACTCAGTGGAATTTTTTAAAATTTATGGAATATAATTTGGTTGTCATTCATTTACAATTATACAAATCTACATTAAAAAAAATGATTTATTTAATTAGCTCTTAAGGTTTATTTAATTGATTCTTCAATAGAAATTGCAATTATACAAATCTACATTAAACAAAAATGGATTTATTTAATTAGCTCTTAAGGTTTATTTAATTGATTCTTCAATTTATGGAAATGCAATTTGGTTGTCATGCATTTACTTGTACAACAATTGATGTTGAGATTTGACCACCATGTTAAACTAGTATATATGAACTTAAATTTCAAAACCTTCTCTAAATATTCTTTAATTTATGGATAAAAAAATATGTTAATTAATTTATTGGAAAAAGATTCTACAAAAAATTCAATTAAATCAATCTAAAAATTCTTTAATGAGACAAACCTACAAAGGTCTAAGTATTTTGCAATTTATGGATAAAAAGAAATGTGTTAACTAATTTATTGGAAAAAAGATTTTAAAAATCTTCAATGAAATTAATTTAAAAATTGATTTTGCAATTTATGGATAAAAAGAAATGTGTTAACTAATTTATTGGAAATAAAATTTAAAAAATCTTCAATGAAATTAATTTAAAAATTCTTCAATCAGACAAGGCTACAATAAAAAAATTCAAATACATTCAATCAATCATTATAAAAAAACTAATTTACATTTCAAAAAAAATCTCAGTTTGGATCCATAAGCTTGCACACAATGATTGAACACTATGGAAACATTCATGCCCAAAATCTTACTTTATTTTTACCAATTATTTTTATTTAAATGGAATCATTTTTGTTTCTATTATTTTTATTTAAATAGATTCATTTTTCTTTCATTTCTTAAAAAAATCACATTCTTTTTTATCAATTAAAGCTCATTTTTATTTTTGGTAAGTTTGCATAATTGAATTTAGAATAACATTTCAAAAAAATCTCACTTTGTTTTTACCAATTATTTTTATTTTAACAAACTCATTTTTAGTTTCATTTATTAAAAAAACAAAATATTTTTTTTACCAATCATTGCTCATTTTCCTTTTTATAAGTTTACATAATTAAATTTACTATAAATTTTCCAACTCTTTTCTTTTCCTTAATCAACATAAATTACAAATTACAAACCATTCTTAGTAAATGGTTGTATACATGAATGAAGATAACCAAATTACATTGTCATAAATTTAAGAATTTCTCATTTTTATGTCCCCTACAAGGGGATATATATGAATCGGCCAGGCCGATTATTTCGACTAATTTGTAGCGACTTCAATAAAAACATATAATTTTTCCTATAGTTATATCAATTTTTTTTTTGAAATTATTTAAATCTTGATTTATTTTACTTCTTATTGGTTTATATAGGTGACGTAGGTCTCGGACTTTGTGCCTCAAGACCCGACGGTGAGCTTGCATAAGCAACTTCTTGGCAAAAAAGCTATGAGGCTAGTTTCTCGAGAGTTTCTTTGTAGCAAGGTAATGATGGCATATTAATTTGTTACCAGTGCATTACATAAATGAATTGTGATACAGATGAGGCTTATATTTAAAATAATATAATGCCCCTTGTTTCTGACATGCATTACCTCAATTGGCAGCAATGGGCCTCCCAAGGTTGCTCGTAGGCTGTGATATTTTCTAAGAAATTCGCCTTCTACTGTTTAGGATTTCTGCACATATATTGTCCCATGGCTCAAGGCAAGGGAGATTTAATGC
Source organism: Pseudotsuga menziesii (assembly GCA_001517045.1). NCBI lineage: Eukaryota > Viridiplantae > Streptophyta > Pinopsida > Pinales > Pinaceae > Pseudotsuga > Pseudotsuga menziesii. The sequence goes on from LPNX010288976.1 coordinate 82,290, forward strand.
ATCTGCAATTGAACTGACCTTCACTGTCATGTGTTTTTATTTTGTGTTGAATTTGAAGTTTTCGTCCTATGCACTTTGTTAATGATATTGTGTTTTGTTAATGATATTGTGGTTCATAAATCACATCACATACATTGTGTGTGCTGGATGCTTTAATATCAATGAATACATTGTGTGTGCTGGATGCTTTAATATCAATGAATACCCAGCCAAACCCTATTAACGAAACATTCCCAACGTATTTTCTCTATATAGAAGCAGTGAAGTTTTGCCAGATGGCTATGGAGGCGGTTCTTGCAATCTGGTCTTCACAAGAAAGGGTGAGTAATGTGTCATTTAGTTACCATGTGATTAAATCGTTGATCTCTTACAAAGTGAAGAGGCATTAAAGCCCTAAGGAATCTAAACCCACTTCAATATCAATTGGAATTAATGAAGAACAACATTCATAGCAGTTTTATATCTAATATGGTGTGCCTTCACTTAATGGCAACGTGGATCTGGTACATCCTTATTATCAAGTTAAGAAGCTACCAATATTGAATGTTTTACCTTTTCCATTTATACAATGATCTGTTTCTTTGATATTGCAAATTCATGTTCCTTATATCTCTGTATTGCTAGTCTGCGAATGGAAAAAGCAGCTTGCACTCATCTCGTAAGTTATAAACTTATAAACCTAGTGGAGTGGCATTGTGGTTTTTTTAACATTATGGGTTCTATATATTTGAATGTACTTTTATAGAATTCTCCCAAATGCTTGTACAAGTACAAGGAGATGTTCTCAAGCATAGTATCAGAAACCATGCATGCTCTACTGCCAGAATGCAAGAAATGTCTTTGCATTCCCCCTGGTCATTACAGAAACAAGTAGATCTGTCCCTGGTACAATAACTGGAAAACAAAGCAAGGCGGCTCCAAATTCCCTAGAAGCTCCATGTGGAGCTATTTGAATTTCATCGAAATATAAGTAGTATTTAGGTGGAATATTTGGCTTTTTATCAATAATCTATTTTTGCAGCCATGGCCAATTTGGGTTATAAATCTTCATGATGATGGAATTTTGGTTAATTTGAACTTGGTTATCAAGATTTATGTGTTTTACTTGCAGCGTATTCCCACGAATATATTTTTAACTAGATATTCCTAGCGTATAAATATAAGATGCAAATTTTGACTTCAAATCGAGTGTAAACCAATACCCAAGAATCTTGATTGGAAGGTTATAAAGAGGGAAAGATGTAAAAGCAAAAGGCTTGTATCGTTCTGGCCATGAATTCCTGTGTTCAATTAGCTTCAAGCGGTCCAATCACTATGTTGTGAATGTAGCCAAAACTGTAAAACATATGGGAATAGGAAGAAGGAATCTCTCAAAATGCAGGAGGAGTGTATTCTCCCAAAGATTTTCCATATTCAACCATCAATGGTACATCCTCCTTTGTAATCCACGTTATCCTAATGCGATCACTTCCTACCATATAAATATGAGCCTACCATTGTAATCCATACAAATCATTATCAAAATATATATAAACAAAGTAATCTCCAAACATAGATTACTGTATTAAAAATTTGAAATCATACGAAGAATAAAAGATTTTGCACCTGTTCAGGATCCATGGCAGTAGTTGTTGTGGAAAGAGTCGATACAATTGGGCGAGAAGGGTGGCGAACTTAGTCCCTCACCTCTGAGTAAACAACAACAAAAAGCAAATAAAGCAAGATAATTAGGAGACCCATATTTAGCACAGGTTTAAATGAAGCCAGAGCCATGATAGCTTCAATTCCTTTATCTATAGCACAGTGTAATGCATGAATTGAAATTAAAATTTGTGTATGATTTGTCCCTTCTGCTATTAAATAAAATCAAAGGCATTAAAATAATAGGTTCCTCAAATGTAAAGCATTTAGTTGTCCACATGTTACAACTATCCCCGGTGAGTTCATGCTTCCTGTCCCACTCATCCTAAATTGGATAATACAACAAAGGTATTTTGAAATTATTTTGGGAGTTGTTTGACAAGGAACTATCCCCGGTGAGTTCATGCTTTCTGTCCCACTCATCCTAAATTGGATAATACAACAAAGGTATTTTGAAATTATTTTGGGAGTTGTTTGACAAGGTTTTTTTTTCCAGTAATTGGAAATCTGGGACGGTATGAGCTATCTGAAACTCATGAAGATAAAAATAAACTATAAGATTAACTCACTCCATTAGATTGAGTGATTCTATTCTATCTAAGAATACAAATTTGCAAACTGTAAGAAGATACCCTAAATGTGATTTAGGTGCGTTCCAATTCTAATTCCGGGAACTACCAATTCTAATTCTGGGAACTATCTTTTGAGTTACGAAACATCAACACTTGATCATTCTTTTGCAAATGAAAAACGTTCCCAAGTTTGAGGTATGCCAAACAGTTGCTTCTTTCTTTCCTGTGTGATGGAAAGAGGAATCGTCTCTTTCACGGGTATCGATGTCAAGGTCATCCGCTTTCATCTCAATATCTCAAGTCAGTGATCGTATGGACTTTCTGATATATAGAAATTTTATTTACATAAAACAATGTTTAAAGTATGCAAATAACACCTTCACATTTCCAAATAACTCGGCACTATTTAACCAGAACCACACAGCAAGTTCTTCCATCAAACATATATAATAAGTTCATAAGGACCATTGTACGTCAGAGTTTCAAGGTTTAGGGTTTCTCCTATTTGAGATTAGTTTTTCCTATGTTG
>LPNX010288976.1:85152-100547 GCA_001517045.1 Pseudotsuga menziesii
TGCCAAAAAGAGAAAAATACTCTCCTTAGGCTTACAAAAGCATGGAAAATTCCTAGCACAAATTCAATGGCTTATCTTTTTGGAAAATCCCTGAAGTAGCTTATTTCCTTTCTCCTATTCTTATGTCATACATGGGTCAATATAGTTTTCATGAAGGTGGTATTTTTTTCAAGAAGAAAATAGCATGTCCTTGTTATTCCATAATGAATCAAAGGGCATTAGTACATTCAACCCATCATCAGGGCACATTACATGGCAGCCCACCGGAGTTTTCAACCAGGGGGAAAGGCACAGACATCAATAAGATAAGATCCCATCAGAAAACTGTCTCATCATAAGAAGAAGACTGTCTACTCATCCACATCAACCGAGAGCCAAGAGAATCTGAACAACGTTCTAACGAGAACACTTTGTCTAGCAATAACAGCTATAAGGAAGGTGAAAAATCCCTCCAGCAAGCTCAAATATGCTGAAGCATAAAAAACAGCTATAAGAAGGGTAAAAAAACCTTCGAGCAAGCTCATAAGAGCTGAAAAAAATCTTGAGAAACTAGGATATTCTCAATATATTCCATAAAACAGCCTTTACCCTGAGTAAAGGAGAGTGCCTTTTTAGAAAGATGGTCAGCTATCATGTTGTGCTCTTGGTAGACGTGAGTGAAAGACAAGTCCTGGAAGCTAGAAATTAGCTTTTTTGTCTCCCTACACCAATGAACAAGTTCAGGTGGGGAGAGAGCAGTCGATCCCTTAGCCCAATTAATGATTACTTTTGAATCACCATACACGTGGGCTAGGGGGATCCCCATCATATGGGAGGAGAGCAAGAGCGCCCATAGACTGAGCAGCTCCGCTTTGGTGTTAGTGCCATATCCGACCCCCAGTGAAAACTCCAAATAGTGGGAATCATTGAGAAAGATGCAGTAGCCCACACCAGCAATCATTTTATTTGAAGCACCATTTATAAAACCACAGGGAAAAAACTTGATGGGAGGTTTCCCATATAATCTGCTTCGACCTTTTTTAGTGACAGTCCCAGGAAGGAGAACCTGAATAGTGGAAATAATTTGCTGGATAATACAGTGGATATTTCTTTTTTTCCCTTCAAAAATAACCATATTGCGCGCTTTCCAGAATATCCACATCATGTTGAATGGTAGAAGAAAGAGATGCGAGCTCCTTGAAAGCTTACCATACCATCCTTTTAACATATCAACAACAGGAACACCAGAAGTACATGCAGGGATATTGAAAAAATCACTGATAAAGTCAGCCACTGTTTTCCAGACCAAACATAAAGAGAATAAGTGCTCGACAATCTCCTTGTTTGAGCAGCAAAGAGGACATATACCTGGCCGTGAAAACCCTCTTCTCTGTAGGTTTTCCCATGTGAGAATTCTGTTTTGAAGAGCTAGCCAAATAAAACATGAAATTTTAAGAGGAAGAGCCTTAAACCACAAATGGATATCACCAATAGCAGTAACCGGGTGAGAGGAGGAACAAGCAATGCAATCGTAGGAATCCCTGGCAATTATTGAGCCCCTAATTTTATTGTAAATTCATGCAAGTTTATCAGGGCTGCTCGTAAGGCGAATACCTGCTCCAGGAAGACCATTAATATATGCATTCCAAGATGATTTGAAAGAGCCACCAAGATCAAGGTCCTCAACAATAAACCAATAGCACTTTGCATTTGACAGAGAGTTATGTGCCTAGGATAGAGTACATATATCTAAATCTTCCAGACACGATCTCAACTCTTCAGGGAGAGTGAAAGGAGTATGAGATCCCAAGATCGGATCGATCCCCAGCAAGATATTTTCACCACTTCGAACCTGCCAAGCCAAATGGATACCCATCCAGGGGAGAGCCTGCAGAAACCCTCTCCACATAAGAGAGGCATTGCGAGAACTGAAATTTTTACATCTGATCCAATCAGCAACATGCAGACCTTTCATGTATTTAGTTTGTAGAACCTGGAACCATAAACCCTTGGAGTGGAGAGTTCTCGAGAACATGTTAAGACGCAGAGCTAGACTGAACCAAGGGAGATTTTTGATACCCCAACCCCCTAATTCTCTGGGCCATGAAAGATCTCGCCAATTTGCCAGATGATATTTGAAAGATTTATCAGAGGATCCCCATAAGAAGTTAAACATGATGCATCTGAGCTTTTGAAGAATAGAGGCTGGGAGAGGAGCGAGGCCCATCCAATATACCGGTATACTCGACAGAATAGCATTGACAAGGATCAGTCTCCGCCCAAGAGAAAGGTGGTATTATTCATGAAGGTGGTATTATTCATGTCTTGTGTATTTCTAAAGTCACGACTATAGTTTATAATTTTTTATATTAATTTATTAATCATTTTTCTTAAATGAGATTGGTTCGTAGTGATGAATGGTTCCCAAGATGTGGCAACGTGATGATATCATCATGCATTTATTAAAAGCATGGCACTACAGAAGCTCATCAATTAATTAATACCACTTGGGCTAGGTTTCAACCTTAACATTTAGATAGCTAGACCTGTAGTGTGCATGTTAAACGGGTCAGGGCCCTTTGTTGGTGGCATTGTGCATGTCCATATGTTGAATTCTTGTGGCAGTGTGCTTTCTTGAAGTTTAATTGTCTAAAGAACACAAGTCTAAGAATTATACATCAATTGTCCTTAACTCTAACCAACTCTAACCAAATTCCTCTTGGCTACAACTTTATACAAGAAAGCAAGGGACAATGTCAGGGACATTGCCACCACGTGGCTCTTGTTTCTTTTACAAATCAATTAAATGAACCCATTTATCTTTATTGTAGGTTTGTATATAATTGAATTTATATGAAATATTATAAAATTGGCTTCATAAATTTCCTCACTCTCTTTTTAAAGCCTAGTCAATCCATAGGAGAGTAGTCCGAGAGCGGTTGTACAAGTAAATAAATGACAACCAATTAATATTTTTATAAACTGAAAAATTATTAAATTGCATTTTTATAAATTAAAGAATTTTTCCTATGATCCAACATTGTTAGTAGTCTACAGACACACAAGTGTTAACAAATCTTTATATTAGGGAATAATTTCCTTTTGTTGAATTAAATTTTTTTTTTGTTCCTTTGGGTTTATGCACATAATTGGTGTATTCATATTTGTCTTTAATGGCCTATAACTTGTAACATAAATTTGTCAAATATTATAATACCTAATTCCACTATCAATGAATCCTTACAACATCAAGTTAGGTAACTTAACGTTATTTCCCAACACATAACTCAATGTTAGGAATAACTCCCACTTGCAAATAAATGGTCAAAACAATGTAGCTCTCAAGTAGAGGTATGTGTTTAGGAAATTACATTGAATTACCTAACTTGATGTTGTAAGGATTCGTTGATAGTGGAATTATGCACTCTAAAATTTGGCAATTTTATGTTATAGGCCATTGAAAAAAAATATGAAGACACCAATTATATGCATGAATCCAAAGGAACAAAAGGAAGAATAATTCAACAAAAGGAAATTATTTTGGTCTTATGGTATTTGGGGCAAGGTTTAAGTTTTGTATAAAGTAGTTGGGCATATAGTTGTAATCCTATTCAAGCATTTGTACGCCTGGTTTGAAAATGTTGCATTAGACTCATGGTCCAATTTTCAACAATGGTTATGTGACAATAGACTCACAATTGGAGGTTTGAAGTTCATTGTCAAGAGTTTTTTTAAGGTAAGGTTGTTTCCCAATATAATGATTTGTTAACACTTATGTGTTGGGTGATACATTCACTGCCTGTAGATTGCTAGCAATGTTGGACCATGTGTTTCTAAATCAAGTATAATTCAAGGAACGAAAACCAGTAGAGAGAAAGGTGCATTGGTTGCATTGATTAACTCTTGGAGATTGTTGCCGGAGTTGGTTCCACATTTAAGGATATTTCATCAAGGAGTTGAATGAACCATGTACATGAAGTACTTTCCTACTAGACTGAGGGTTATAATGGTTGGATACCCATGTATTCTAGTGGATGGTTGTTCCTTTATATGGGCTTTGACACTTTGGTGGAAACTCTATTCTCAAGGCACATGATACAAGTACTAGGTTGTAAAAAATGAGTACTTTGTATTGTGAGATCATTCTTTAGTATTTGGAGAAGAATTCGGTAGATTAGAGAACAATGAATACTTTATTCGATAATATAAGTACTCATGAAGGGGGGATTATCATAGTAGCTTATTTATACTTGTCTAGTGTACTAATATTTAGTTACATAAATTTTTTATTGTATTTATGATTGACTAGAGTACATGAAGAAGCTTCTTAAGTGAATTTAGGAGTTTGTTGGATGAGAGCTAGATTAGCTCATAGTTTAGTGTGTGGTTGAGATATTCTCTCAACTAGTTATGATTGTGATAAAGTAGTGTGTCTATCTTTATTCAGATCCTTCATGCACTTATATATGTACACTTAAATTGCTTAATAAAACAATCAATAGATGTTGAATAAAAGTTAATCCACCCATGGGCTCATACAATATTAGTGATATTTAGTCCGTGAGTACATGCATATAGGACTTCTTAGTTGAGTAACTAATAGACATTGCCACACCCATGATCACAAAGCACATATGCATCATTAGAATAACAACACTTTTATGATCCATTTCTCAATCTCCAACTCAAAATTTGTCCTTCAAATTCCAAGCCTTGAGTTGTGTTCTTTAGTATGTATAAGCTTATATTTATAATTNAAGTAGGAGAATTTTTCTTTATATAGGCTTATATGATTTTAGTTTTTATTAAGTTAGTTTTACATTTTTATATAAATTTAACATTACATGTTTGAAATAAAAAGAAATGAACCATTTGTTTTATTAAAAAAAGAGAAAGAGAGAAATGTGTGGATTAATTTGATTTGAAAAAGTGAAATAAAGATAAATAAGTCCATTTGGTTTATTATAAATAGAAAATGTTTAATAGTACATGTTTAAAATAAAAAGAAATGAACCATTTGTTTCATTAAAAAAAAGAGAAAGAGAGAAATATATAGATTGATTTGATTTGAGAAAGTGAAATAAAGATAAATAAATCTATTTGTTTGATTATAAATTAAAAAAAAGAAAAATCTGTAAATTGATTTAAAAAAGAGCAAGTAGGGAGTTCTTCTATTTATGGAAATACAATTTAGTTTTCATTAATCCATTTTTATACTATTTCATGTAAATTCAATCATTCAAATTGGATTGAAAATTTTTCAATTTATGTAAATGTAGTTTGGTTATCATTCACTTATAATGATAAAAATTTACAATAAAAAAAGAGCTTATTTATTTGGTTTTTAGACTTTATTTAATTAATTTAAAAAATAAAAAATAAAAAATTCTTTTACTTATAAAATGTAATTTAATTATCATGTATTTATTTGTATCACAATTAATATTAAGGCTTGATTACTTTGTTGAATTAATATATATACTAATTTAAATTTCAAAACCTACTAAAAATCCATAAATATTAGAAAAGTGGCTTTGACAATCCACAAATGTATTTATTTGTATCACAATTAATATTAAGGCTTGATTACTTTGTTGAATTAAATTTCAAAACCTACTAAAAATCCATAAATATCAGAAAAGTGGCTTTGACAATCCACAAAGATGCCAAGCATAAAATTCTTCAATCATACAAACCTACGATAAAGAGAATTGATAAATTTAACTAACTAATTTAAGTAGAAAATTTATAAAAATGTGATTTGGTTGTCATCCATTCATCCCGCAACTTGGATACAAACTTACAAAAAAGACAGATAGGTCTATTTAATTGATATGTAAAAGAAAAAGTAAGAAATTCTTTAATTTATGAAAATGTAATTTAATATTATTCAAATTATGAATGGGTTGTCATCCATTCACTTGGACAGCTGCTCCCCTATTATGAATGGGGCCACATATACCAGTTACTAGAGTGTGGGGAACACTGCTAGAGGTTAACTGCCGCTTACTGTGTGTGCATGCATCAGTTTGGGCGCCTCCTAGACCAATCCATACATTTTAGGAGACACTAGGAGTCCCGGCACCAACCTCCATTAGTCAGTTGGAGTTGGAACTAGTTAGTATTAGTTAGGTTCTAGTTACTTTTAGTTACATCACAATCAGTTAGGTAGCACTAGTTATGCATGGATAATGCATGGTTCCATGTGGAGTAGCCACATTTTCCCACCTACCACCTCAATTGCACTGAGTTAACTAGTTATTACTGATTGTATGAGTTGGTTGGACATCTAGGAGTTGATCTATTGGAATCCGATATTGATTGAGATAGCATGAGTTAGCTAGTCAGTTAGGTACAGTCAGATCCAATTCTTAGATTCGAATTGCTCCCTAATGCATTTGAATTCTTCCTTTGTAAACTCTCGTAACGTCGGATTTAATTAATGTGAATGATACTGTAAATTCCTGAGCTACACTCATATGTTTCTTTTGTGGTTTGTTTTGTTCAGTTTGTATCTTCATACTCCTTTTATTGCAAATATTATTCAGAACTAATTGCTTGAAGATCTAAATTGCACAGCAATTCTAATATGGTATCAGAGCCTTCTCAAGCAGGTTTCATCTTTGTTTCTCTCCATTGAACATCAGAAGCAGTTGGGTTTCCATAGAAGTCCCCCATGATGATTTGCTAGCTCTAAATTTATTTAGAGCAACGGAGAGGGCATGAAGGACCTCGAAAAAATGTTCATGTTGAGAGGAAAATCATGATTATAACTTAGTTCATATGTTTTATTGTTTTACATTGAAAATTGATAGGTGCTATGTAGCTTGTGGGAAGTTTTGTGATCTCTTAGCTAGAAGAATTATGGATTCTCAATCTCCTACTCCTCGGATCCTCACAATTTCCAATTATCTTGATTGGAGGATTTATGAAGTTGGCCTTGTGCAAGCATGGCTACCATAGGATAGTACTTGGAAGGGAGGTCAAGCCCCATCTTGAGCCTGTTGAAAGAAACAAGTTTCTGAACCGCTTGGATGAAGCATTCAATTATCTAAGCACTTATGTATCTAGAGATATCCTCTTCCACCTAGAAGGTTTGAGGACATCCAGAGAATCCCAGGAGAAGCTTGAAGACTTGTTTGGAAAACAAGATGAGCTTCGGGGACACCTCTTGGAGAATGAGTTGGTAGCCTTACATCCTAGCAGTTTCGAGACTAATGAGCAATTATTTGCTAAATTCAAGTCTCTTTCACTTCAATGCAAACATTGTGGAATAGAATGGAAGGATGAGCAGAATGTCCTTTCCATACTCAGCAAACTCGGTTCTGAGTATTTTGTATTTGTTTCTATATTTAATTCCAAGCAAGAGGGCTTACCTGATTGGAAAATTCCTTCATTATATTCTTTTTTTGAGTCCTTAATCAAGGAGAAAGAGAAATTGATTCGAATGGGATTCATCAAGACCTCCAAAGATCAAGCTCTCCTAGTTACTGACTCTTCCAAAGTGCAAGCAAAGGGGAAATCAAAGAATAAGGATCCAAAAGCAGCTGATTCGAAGTCTAAATAGAATCAACAAACTTCCGAAGGAGCCTCCAAATCTAAGAAAAAGAAGAAGTTCGAAAAGAAGTTATGTCCCTATTGTGAAAAGGGTTACCATCTTTAAGATTATTGTATGAGGAAGCAACTTGATGACTCCTTCAACTCTTCTCAAGCAGCATAACATTTCTCCCCCACGAATAGCAAAGAATCCTGATGAAGAACCACACACAGAAGATGATGAAATGTGTCATGCTTTGAAATCTAGCCTTACACAATCTACAACATACACAATTGATTCTAAAGCTTCCAACCACATGGTTTCCTCCAAAGAATCTGTCTCGTCCATTACACTATCAAAGGGGCCTAATTCTGACATGGAGACAATTCCCATATTCCGGCAGAAGGAAGGGGCTCAGTCAGAGCGAAGCATGGTGAGTTCAAGAATGTCCTCTATGTGCCCTCCCTTGCAGCTAACTTGTTGTATGTTTATTAGATGACTCATAAAGGCTCTCCCAAGAAAGTTGCTTTTGATTCAGAGACTATTGAGATCACAGAAAAAGCCACTAGACAGCTCATAGCGAAAGGTATTACAAATCACTCTACTAAAGCTTATGAGTTCTCACATTTCTTACCTGTCTCTCCTCCTACAACTTGATTGTCCCATGCTAACAACACCAACAAGATTTAGCATGAGATATTTTTCCATCTCAATTTCAAATATCTGTAGCAACTCCACAATGATAAAATGGTTGAAGATTTTCCCTCCATCCAAACTTCCAATGGAGTATGTGTTGGTTGCTTGGTAGGTAAGAATCCAGAAAAGAAGTATGATATTGGGAAGGAACATAGAGCTGACTCTATACTTGATTTGATACATAGTGATGTAGCTATACCTATACCCACAAACTCCATTAATGGCTGCAGGTATTTCCTCACCTTTATTGATGATTGTTCTAGAACTGTTAGGTCTACTTCATGAAATAAAAATCAGAAGTTTTTGAGACTTTTAAAGTTTTAAAGGCTATGGTTGAGAACAGTTTCAGTAAGAAAATCAAGTCTATAAGATCTAATGGAGGATGAGAGTACATCAAAGGAGACTTCCAGGATTTCTATGAATCGGAGGGGATTCGAATGGAACACTCAGTTCCATACACACCACAGTAGAATGGTGTAGCTGAGAGGAAGAACAGATCATTGAAAGAGATGGAAACATGCCTTCTCCATTATAAACATCTGCCTCCTTCTCTTTTGGTTGAAGTAGTAAATTGTGCTTCATATTTGCAGAATAGGGTGCCCCACAAGTTAGTGGTTGGGGTCACTCCATTCGAAGTAATGCATGGGTATAATCCCAATGTCTCTCACCTAAGAGTTTTTGGTTCCAAAGCTTGGGCCAGGATACCACTTGACAAGAGGATGGCCTTCCAATCCCAAAGTAGCGAATGCATTTTGTTGGGATATGTAGAAGATGTAAAATCTTACAAACTGATGGAGGTTGCAACCAAAAGATGCTGCATTGAAAGGAGTGTCCAGTTCGAAGAAGATCAGTTGTATGACACACCTCCAGTAGCACAAGAAGGTATAACTATTTCTCCACCTATTTTTTATGATGATGATGTGCTACATTTTTCATATTCAGATGAAGAAGATCACATTCATCATGATCATGTTATTGAGACTGAATCTCAAGTGATTCTAGATCCAAATCCAATATCCATTCCTAATCAGAAGCCTAAACCCATATGGCCTCGAAAGCTCCTTGATGCAGCTAGAAGTGGTGCTGGAAATCTAGAAGACAGAAGAAGAACAAGGTCCCACTATCAGAATGAACATGTTGCACTATCTCTCACATATTCTCTTTCTACAAAATGGTGCAGCAAAGTCCCAGGTCGATGCTACTTGATGATGGCGAATGATCAACTACATGGCTCACAGAAGTAGAAACTTGATCATTCCCTACCTTCACCATCCAAAAGAGACAAACAGAGTCATCAGTTCAGAAGTACATTGAGAGGTTCATAGATGGACCATGCTGTTGCATAGAGCTGCAAATTTGCAGCAGTGTTTTTGCTCAAGTTATTTTTCTAAGTAGGAAGCTTATTTATTCTAAAGATAGCTTGCAGTATGTTATTTCTGCTTATTTTGACTAGGGCGTGTTCCCATGAGGTTTTCCCCTATTTCCTCGGTTGTATTAAGAAGCATTATGTCTTTTAAATTGTAGTTTGGGTGACTTATGGCCTCGTTTCCAGGGCCCATAGTTTTCCAATTTAGGATCCAGGGGGGTTATTAGGATTATTAATCCTCCCTTGGTCAAAACTATCTATTAGATTAATTTATCCTAAATTAGGAAACTTAATTAATTAATTGGGGCCACATATACTAGTTACTAGAGTGTGGGGAACACTGCTAGAGGTTAACTGCCACTTACTGCATGTGCATGCATCAGTTTGGGAACCTCCTAGACCAATCCCTACATTTTAGGAGCCACTGCGAGTCCCGAAACCAACCTCCATCAGTTAGTTGGATTTGGAACTAGTTATTCTTAGTTAGCTTCAAGTTACTTTCAATTACATCACAATCAATTAGCTAGCGTTAGTTATACATGGCCAATGCATGGATGCATGTGGAGTAGGCACCTTTTCACACCTACCACCTCAGTTGCACTGAGTTAACTAATTATTACTGATTGTATGAGTTGGTTGGACATCTGGGAGTTGATCTGTTGGACTCCGATATTGATTGAGACACCATGAGTTAGATATTCAGTTAGGTACAGTCAGATCCAATTCATAGATTCGAATTGCTCCCTAATGCATTCGAATTCTTCCTGTAAACTATTGTAACACCGGATTTAATTAATGTGAATGATACTTTAAATTCCTGAGCTACACTCATCTGTTTCCTGTGTGTTTTGTATTGTTCAGTTTGTATCTTCATAATCCTTTTACTGTAAATATTATTTAGAATTAATTGCTTGAATATCTAAATTACATATCACTAATACTAAGTTTATTAGTCTTTCCGCAATTATATTTCCGTAATTATCTTTTCGAAAATTATCTTTCTACAATGATCATTCCGCAAATAACCTTTCACAATGATCCTTCTAAAATTTATCTTTCTGCAATGATCATTCTGCAAATAGACTTCCGCAATGATCATTTTGTAACTAGTATTTCGCAATGATCATTCCGCAAATAAACTTCTGCAATGATCCTTCCGTAATTGTGAGTTGCAAATTGCGGGTTTCCTTTCAAATATTTCGAATTAACCTTCTACATTTATCCCTCCACAATTGCGGATTGCGAGTTGCCTTTTAACTTTTTTGAATTAATCTTCCACAATTGTGGATTGTGGATAGCGAGTTTCCTTTTAACTTTTTCAAATTAGGCTTGCGCAAACCGTCTTTCCACATTTAGATGTTTGTTGGTTAAGAGCTTGTAGTTTGTTTTTAATCGATCATATATGCCATTGAATAGTCTTACGACCACATTGTTATGAATCATATTTTTTATATTTGATATGGTTTATAGTTATGATTCTTGCTACAACCCATAGGGTCTTTGAGATCTTTGAGAATATATATTTAGTCCTCTGTTCATCAATTGAAATTGTGTTTATGAAGTAATTGTAAGTGTTTCTAGTGAGAATCCTTTTTAGATATGGAAGTTTATGTTTAGAGACAATCGGTTTCCATCTGGGATGGACTTACTGTCATGTATTGGTTTTGGGAAGATTCATTTTTTAAGAGGATATCTGGACGTTTCAATTGGAAAAATGTAGCATTGATTATAATGGTTTCCTTGGGTTTAATACTCGTATGTTTAGGTTGGCCAAACATGATCTTGGAATTATATCTGAGAATATTTACTTATAAATAACTGTGAATTTGACTGTAGTTTTCTTAAGGGTATGTGTATCATGTAGATTCGATTTGTTTTCTAAAAAGTAGGGAAAATAACTCCCTAATGTAACTGGCAGAGGAACTAGATGTTTAAACAATCCTAGCTCTGGAAAGATACCTTCGATTTAGTTGACGACGGTAAGTTAATTAGTCAACTGATAATTTACGAATCACTATGTGAATGGCTAAATACTTTATGATTACAGTGAACTGCATAATTATATATTTTATAATTCTATACAAATTTCCTATTGATAAATCCTTCGATCCCAATCTGTAATGGGATTTATGAAATGGAATTTTTTTTAATATGTTATAATTCAGAAGAAGGATCTCGGATCTTAACCCGATCTGATATACATCAATAATTAAATCTGCATTAAAGTGAATTTCCTAAGTTGTGATTTAATTTTGTAGAACTAGGAGATTGAAGAGCCTCGATCAACTAAACAAAAGGAGCACAAATCCACTAGGGGGAGGGCTGAATAGTTAGGAAGCCGTGTGAATGGCTGACGGGTGTCATCTTAGTGTCATAGGTACCTAAAGAAAACATAAATTGTTCACCTGATCACTTAAAGTTTTAAGTGTCTTCCTAACTAAGGTTACTGCCTATTTGCCTCAAGCTTTTATTGAACCCTTAAAGTCTAATTTACAACATAAATCAAAATATTATTAAGTGATTATTAATAAAATTAAATTATGTTTCTAGATGTGATTACTAGCCTAACTCTAGCTAAAAATTAATATCGTAAAATATTGGAAATATTAGTAATACAATGGAAAGATAGGCCATTAATTTTACAAATAAAAGTGTGCATGTGAGAAATTACATAAATAATTATTTAGATGATATAAAGGTGGAAAGGACATATGAATAGATGTCTAAAAATAAAATAACCATCACAAACTAAGGAGAATAATACACCTTCGACCTTAACCTTTTGGTAATTCACCAAAAGGGTATTTTGAAGCTGTCATTTCTTAAAATACATAAAATACTTCTTACTTAAATTTATTACCTTAATATTCTTTGAACGGCCTTATTATTACCTTATTACCTTAAATTTATTACCTTTATTACCCTAAATCAATCACTCAATTATGTTTTGTAGTTGAACGGCCTTGAATATTCATTATATACTTCATGTGAGGAAGGTGGTGGGGTATTTATTTTTCTGTTTCTTCTTAGACACGCTTGTAGGGAGAGAGCCCAATTATTTCCTGTATATACTTTTATGTTGCCTTACGAGGGAAATGATGCCATAAGTCTCTCAAGGAAGTCATAACCGGCTTGACTTGCCGGATAAAAGGAAGCATGGCCTGAATGTTTTGGAATCGACTCCTTTTGCAACTAGTAAGGATTAAAACTCGGAATGTGAATATTCAGTCTCCTAGTGGGTGTCTAACTTTTTAGCTGATTATCTTTATCTTTATTTATATATATATATTCTCTTTTCTCTTTTCTATAAGACAAGGGGTCAATGCCCACGACTATAAATGCTTTTTTTATATACATACCTGCAAATTATACGTCTCTCTATAGAGAGGAGGATGACTCCCTAATATACTCAGTCTTGTTTTGTTGTATTCCATGTATGGAAAGGGTCCTCTAGATCTTTATACCTTTCTTTTTGTTGAAGTGTGGGGATTGATAAAAGCAATTCCCATGCACATCTTTTTTTAAATACACCCTTGGCTAGGGTGTGTTTTGGCTCAAAGGGGTGGTCTCAAGGGAGATCGACTCCACTCATAATCAATGTCATTTTCTATGAATTAAGATATGAATTAAGATATAGATGTTCTTGTTTGTGTGAAAAATGGTTGATGTTTGTATAGAGTAACCATAACTAAGATTGGTTTTCTTGCTAAATAACTAGAGAGGCTATCTTTGTATAGAGGAGGTGCATTTAGGTTTTAGTTTTATGTAGGTGTCATGAACCTCTAAATTCCATAACAAAAAATGATATAACATATAATCATAAACACATCTTTATGTTTCTAGCATGCATTAGTTATTATGGTGTGAATATATATGTCGTTGCTTCTATAGTCGCTTACACAATTCTTAAAACTGTTCTATGACAAGTTGCACAACTATGGATGTTTACAGAGTTTAACGGCATGTTGTTGCCATGCCTAAAGGTGATATTTTTGTTCTTTTTACACATTTATCTTGTTAATGGTTTACAAAAGGTTTGCTTAGCCCTAAGGCTAAGTCTTGGACTTCATATCCTGCCTTAACTCTTAAAGCATGATGCTTTGGTTGTAAGATAACACGCCTCGGAGACTAAGGGTATAGTCTTGATCCCAATATTTACATGTATAAGGGTTTAAAGGACCCAATGCTTAATCTTGGTCCTAAATGCAAGATTATAACATAACAATTGAAAGGACCCAAGGTATAACCTTGCTCCTAATGCGCAAAGGATAACATGTAATATGGTTTAATGTGTTGATTTCTATGTTTAAACATTATGGGCTATGGGGTTTACACCATAGTCGATCCTTGGCATGAATGCAATGATTGATATGTTAAGAGATATCGGTCGTGTGTTATGATCGTTATAAAGTTTGTACTGTGGTTTGACCTGTAAATTAAAGTATTGTCCTGGCTGTGAGTTGACAGTGCAGCCAGGCCTTAAAGGATTGTTTGAGAATGAATCTCAATCGTCCACCTATACATTATGATAGAAAGGGTTTCGTTAGGGTTTAATTTGTTGATAGTTTTTTTCGAACCCTTCATTGTATTGGTTATTCAGTCTGTAATCTTGGGAGTGGAGGCTCGGCCCTGTCATGGAAATTTTATGAGGTTCTTGTGTGAAAACCTGTCAGTCATTAATGGCATTCTTCCTGGCTGATTCCCAAGGTGTAAAGGAGGTATTATCGACATTAATGGTCATCGATAGCTTGTTGTTTTTTATGAAACGAACCCGACCACCATATTTAGCTTCGAACTACCTTTACCATATAAAGAAACACTTCCTAAACTCTATAAGGACATGTTAAATTGTTTTATGAAGTCTCAGGTTTGCAGGGACTGACACTTGTAATGTTTCTTGCAGGAAGAGGAGGGATAAGGCATATAGGAGGAGCTGACCACTAGCCCTCTCAGCATTTCGACAAGGTAAAGAGAACTATATTATATACTATTCAAATCTTTTTTTACAATTAGTTATGGTTCTAACTATAGGTGTTTGGTTGCAGGTTCAGGATCACCAGCGAGGATGGCGATAGATTCCCTTCCACCCAGGCCCGCGTCTTAGAATGCCAAGGTAAGAATACGAATATTTACTCTTGGCTAGGTCTTGGAGTCATGAAGAAGGTTCAAGCTTCTGCCTCATAACAAGATAAGTTATTGGGTTTTGTTTCAACCCTTAGGGTTTCAACTCTATCTAACAGAGGGTTTCAGAACCTCTATGTTCCAACATTTGTTGTTAAACTTGATGTGTGCATAGTTACTTGTTCTATGAATTACAAGATTATCGTGGGTGCCATCATGGATGGACTTACCACCACTTCGCTTAACCTGTAAATTTAATTGAATTATGAGGTTTTTATAGAAGGTGGATGCCATCATTGATGGTCTTACAACCACAAGGATTTTGAATCCATTTGTTTAGCATTCAATATTTAATAGATTAATATGACCCTTAGGGTCGGTGCTCGATATTTATTTATGTGTTTGGTAATTGTGTATTTATGTTCAAGATAGTAACTATCATGAATTGGCTAGAAGCGATTACCCTCGGTATGTACCATTAAATCATATGCGTTTAGTTATTTTCTCTTGATTGATAGATCCTGTTACTATACTAAATCTATACCAAGGCTGCCATTTATTACAAAGAATTATTTTAACTGTTATCTGGTATAGTCATATTTGACCAATTCTCTCTGAGATTATTAAATGGATTATTTATGTCTGTCGTATTGAAAAAGTATCTAAGCTTATAATATGATTTTTCCCTTCGGATAG
>LPNX010288976.1:100903-143403 GCA_001517045.1 Pseudotsuga menziesii
AGAAATTTTTTTTTGACTTATGGGGCAAGTCATTGCCCAAAAATGCTGCCCATTCCCTCACCCATTCACGTTCTCCTCTTCATTCACGTTTTTGGAGCTCCTATGCACTCTCATTCACGTTTGTGTAGTTTCCTGTGTTTTTTCCACCATGGATGGGAAGTTGTTTTGCTAACATTCAGTGGCTGGGATCTCTATTGGGCGTTTTTTTGGTTGTTTTCCTCATTACCTGGCTAGGAAAAATGTTTTTGGATTTCACAACAAGTGGGACAAGAGACCCACGATTATTGGGTGTTGGATGAATCTGTTTTTGCCCACGTGAAGGAAATAAACATTTCTGGAAATCAAATTGATATTAGGGGGTTGTTTTTACCCATCTTGGCAATTCATTCTATTGCCAAAACCGTATTTCCTCATCCCAGAATTTTGTATCTTGCTGTGTGTGCATATTTTGCTTTGATCTGAACTAGTTGGGAGTGGAATTGGATCTAAACTAGTTTGATAAACCTAGCGTATGAAGGAACGTCACAAACAGATCTAGATGGGTTGGTTTTCTTCTTTGCACACCTCGAATAGCACTAGAATGGAAGGCATAGCCTGAGGGAATTTGTAGAAGAGAAGGGGATGCTTCCTTGTGTTGCGTGTGTAGGTGTTTAGAATTCAAGCTAGATCTAGTGCAGGTGTCCATAGCTCTATGATTGAGCTCACTAGCTTAGCAATTCATCCTTCCACCTCCCTAGCAGCTTGATAAACCCAACGGTGTTTGTCTTGGCTGAATTTTGATATACCTTTGGCTATGTGTGATCCTGCTAGTGTTCCCTTATTCCTTGTGGGAATCATGCCTAGCTCGAGGGTGGTAGTGTTGCTAAGAGGTTAATGAGCACGTTGGCCTATGGTTGGGTGGAACGTTGCAGCGATGTAGCTGGTTGCGGGACAAGCTTCTTTCAAGATAAGTATTTCTTGTGTTAGTCTTTGCATTTGTATTTTCTTGATGAAATATGATGAACATGTATAATGTGTTGAATGCTTGAATGAAATTAATTTCTTCCGTTGTATAATTGCAATTGTATGCATCTATGTATGTTTTTAAGTTCAATGCATTTTATATTACGTTCATGGGGCTTAGACTGCACGGTCTTGACAGTACCATGGTCGTGTCCTCTCTCTTGTGGAGGGGAGGGGACATGACAGTGTGGTATTAGAGCTGATGTTGCAGCTTTGGGCCTTAATGGGCCATGAAGAGCAGCTGACAGAGGAGGAATCAACCTTTGTGTTCAACTAGAAAAAAAGAAGTAGACAAAAAAAATTAAATTTTTTTTTAAGTGTGGGATTTTCCTATGTCAGCTCAGTTAGTTGAAGTGGATCCAACGCATGTCAGCAGGGATTAGTTGATGTGAATCGATACCTGTTGGGTGGAAGCTGAGATTTCCACCAACGGTAGAAGAAAAGACAAAAAAAATTTGTAAATTTTTCTATGTATGGGCATGTCGGTTGAGTTTTCAAAAGTAAGCCAATTCATGTCGGTAGGGAGTGAAGATGTGATCCGATGTGCGTCAGCTAAGTCGAGCCGATGGGAAGAAAAGAAAGAAAATTCAAATTTTTTTCTAGGTATTGAAATCGGCAGAAATCAGAGAATTTTGCCGATACGTTGGCTGAGTTCCGTCGACGCACATCGAAAAACTTTGGGAATTTTAGCTGCAACGCATTGGGTAGAAAGTCAAAAAAAATTCCACAAAGGCGGAAGGGTTGGTCAATTCGACAGCGGATGAAACTTCAAACATTTTCCGCAACGGCAACAGTTTTGGCAAGTTGCCAAATGGAAGAAAGTTGGACATTTTTCTGCTATGGTGGAAGACCCACCATAGGTGAAAGGCTGAAACTTTTATGACACAACGGGTGAAAGTTTAAAATTTTCCGACGCAGTGGAAGGAGATGATGGAAAGAATTAGGTGAAGTTTGCTGACGCGTATTGGGAAAAATTGGGAAAGTTCATCGACACGTCGGAAGGAAAAGGAAAATGGAGCCGATACATCGAAAAACTTGTGGATTTTCAGCCAATACATCGGCTGAGTTTCGTCAATCAGAGGAAAACTGAAAATTGCACCGAAACAAGGATTTTTGGTAGGTTTTCAGAGAGATCTATAGGGGATAGAAAGATGGGAAAATGGAAGCGTGTTTATGCGCCAGATTGCACGAAATAGAAATATTTACAAAAAAAAAAATTTGTCCCCGTAAGACAGTCATTGTTGTGAAAGAAAATTCTATGATTTGACAAAGTTGTCAATGTATGGTGTTTCCAATGCAGGTAAGTAATGTATACATTCTTATGAATGTTATGCAACTAACAGTTGTGTTTATTAACACATTTTTCAAAATCATAGTCACCTTCAAAGGAAATATTCCACATAGTGCAGATCAGTAAAGTTGCATTTTGGTTCAGCCATGAGAACCTAGATCATGAATGATGCACAGAACCCTAATGAGTACGAGGAATATGCTATGAGGGAAAATTTCCAAGTTGGAAATGCTGAGACAGAGTCTAATGGGAGGAGGTTTCAAGATACTCCCCCAAAATTTGCAGCCACCATGAGAATCCTAAGGGTGGAGATGCAAAGTTACAGGGGGGATAATGAAAGATTGGTTAAGGCTCAGGAGGAGCAGAATCAGTTGAATGTAGCCATGCTGCAAATTTTGACAGACATCCAAATCCAAATGAACTTTGGGTGCTGAACAGTAAGACCGGAAGGTAGTAAGAGCAGTACCAAAAGAAGGAAGAGATCTCCTAGTTGGTTATCTGACATTGAAGGATTCACTAGCAGTTCAATTCTTCTTCTCACATCTATATTCACTAATAAAATAAAAATGTAAATACAAATAAAATTTCATTAAAAAAATAACATCTCAAAAATTTAGATCCCTAAGTATTTAGGATGTATGTTGAAGGCTAATAATCTACATAGCTTCAAAATAAAACTAAAGACATGTGAATACATCGTTGCATTGAATACTCCTTAGGAAGGAGACTTGGTACTTTTTAAAATAGACTCTCCAATCTTGACATTTGGTGTGTGAAAGAAATATTTATGTTGGGTAAATCCACCTTCACCTTTATGATCAACATTGACAAGGGAGAGTGAATTCCTTGACCTTTATGATCAAAATTGACAAGGGAGAGTGAATTCCTTCCTCTTTGGCTCTACTTATATTCATGGCTATGATTATGAAATCGATTTCATGGGGAAGGTAAGCCAACTCTTTCTCATAGCAAACTTCCTTGGTGCATTTTACTTCTATGAAGAAAGGATTTGGTAGATGTCGCTTTGTTTTGTCGCTATGATAATTACTTTTATATATTTTTCTTATTCTTGCACATGGAACAAGAAGGATGACCTCTCTAGGCCATTCCCATTCTCGTTTTCAGATGAAAATAACTACGCGTTGCTAAGAGGATTTCCCTAGCTTGTTGGATGATGGACACGTTCCTTTTAAGTACTTTATCATTACAATGTGGGATGATTATTGTAGTGATAGGCTATATTTACAATGTAAGTTTTAAACATGTGCAAAGAAGAAAAACATATATATTCTTTAAAGAAAAATAGAGATTACACCACAACATTCATACATAAAACATAGAGATTTACCTGCAAACCCTTAACCCAGAAAACTAACAAACCTTGGAGCCACACCTTTCATTTTCTCATTTTCATTATGAATAAATCACAATACAATATAGGTATTACATAGCCTATAATGCCCTAATATATTTTTAGAAAATTATGAAAATAAAAAAAAAATAACCCAAAAGTCCGGGCTCGTTGCGCTCACATCGGAAATGGTCATTGAAAATGACCTAAAGGTTGTTTCCATGAAGGTATCGATAAATATTGTCAGTCACGTTGTTGATAGACACACCTCCTACACACATGCAAAGAATATAACATATACCCAACCGTTCTCCCACTTGTGGTTTTCGTTGCATAGCAATGAGTTAGTGTACTCATAAGTTCATAGGTTCAGGGCATCAATGCCCATAGATTCTCTAGACCAAGAGAAGTTCTATGTACTGATAGACTTTGTTAATGAGTCTGCAACTTTTTTCAAGTTGTCAACCTTTTTTAGAAATACTTCTTGTCTTCATCCATATCTCTCACAAAGTGATATTGCACATCAATATGCTTTGTCTTAGCATGATAAGAAATGTTATTTTCCAGGAAGTTTTCCCTTTACCTACCACAATCTAAACTTATAGATTTTTGTACAAACCCAATATCTGGACACAATCTTTGCAACCATACAACTTCTTTGCTAGCATGAGTGGATTCCATGCACATGCCATGTATTAAGATTTTGTACTTGAGAGCACAACTACAACTTGTCTCTTGCTCATATAATTGATAGCTTCTCTAAATAGGTTAAACACATACCAACTTATAGATCTTCTGCGATAAATATCTCCAGCCTGGTTTGCATCAACGAATCCATGTACATTTATTACTTTGTTTGGTCTAGGTATTCCTTGGTAGAAGATTGCATAATCTATGGTGTCACACAAATATCTAAAGACCCTCTTTACAATTTTAAAATGCTCATTTCTTGGTCTTCACATATATATGCTCGAATTCCCACTACATGAGTAATGTCTAGTCTGGTACAACCCATTGCTTACAACAAATTACAAATTGCATTGGAATATGGAACTTGTGACATATCTTCGTCTTCTTCTCATGTCTTGGGACACTGCTCTACATATAAATTTACACTTATAGGAATATGAACCTTTGATTTAACTAGATCATCCTGTTTGCACTATCTCTTCTTATCTCCATTCCCAGAATGAAGTTTACAACATCAATATCTTTCATATCAAATTTGGAGGACAACTTAGACTTCACCTCCTTTATAACATATTTGTTGTTTGCAATTAGAAACATGTCATCAACATACAATACTATGTTAAAGAAGTGATCTCCAACTTGTTTGGTGTATATACAATGATCAGCTTTGCTTCTCACAAACCTTAATCCAAGAATGTATGTGTCAAAATTTTGGTACCACATCCTTGGAGATTGCTTTATACCATAAGGGGACTTCTTCAGTTTACAGACCAACTATTTCTTCCCCTTTACTATGAACCCTTTTGGTTGTTTCATGTTTGTTTCTTCTTCCAAATCCCCGTGTAATAATGATTTCTTTACATCCATATGCTCTACTTCAAGATCAAAAGAAACAACAATAGACTTAAGAAATTTAATAGAAGTTAATTTTGTAATTGGAGAAAATATTTCACCAAATCAATTCCCTCTCCCTGAGAATATCCGTTTGCTACCAAGCGGGATTTGTACTTCTCCACTTTACCTTCTACATTCAACTTCTTTTTAAACAACCATTTGCTTCCAACAACTTTTCTTCTAACAAGTAACTATACTAGATCCCAAGCTTCATTTTTGTCCAGGGAATCCATTTCTTTAACCATGGCCTTCTTCCAGATATCACTATCCTCGTAATCAAAAAAATCCTTCACATTTCTAGGATCATATCAGTAATAGACAAAGAAAAATGAGATAGAAAACTAACCCTCTCCATAACATCATTCTCCTACCTAGTGTCTTAGACCATGACTTTATGACTCTAGTAAGACATAAATAATTCAATTTGACCACCTAAGTAACCCTACGATTGCATTCCTTGATTAAGGGGCACATACCTTGATTTGGGGAACTTTTCCTTGATTTTATCAGTTTCTGGGTCAATGGTTAATTAAGGACTAGATGCACTCCACTAATTTAGGTCCTAACTTACCCTTGATGACCCTCTTTATTAATTAGCACTATAGTTGAGTATTTTTAGGGATGTGCATGTGCATGCAATTATTTCCTTGTGCATTCTTCAATTACAATTAGTGCTTAGTGAGTCATAAGTCAGTTGAACTAGTCTAGGAGAGTGTGCATGTATAACTAAGAATCTCTAGCACTAGTTAATCCTCACTAGTGCCTCATGCCTACATGAGTAATTGAATTGTATCCTACACTAATTTGAATTTCCTCGCCTATATATTGTAACCCACTTCATTCATTGCATTAACTAATGTAATACAACATTCTCTCTTGCTATTTTATGTATCTCTCTCGTAGAATGATTTATGCTTTCACATTTGTTACATGGATTGTTGATTATTGATCTCTTTTTCACATTATGTCTCTCTTGTATTAGTGCCTAGATATATATGCTCAAATTCTATATTGGTTTCTTTGCTTGAATGTTTACAACAAATCATCTTGATTAATTTCCAACACATGCTTTGAAAGAGTTTCATATTTTTCTTGAGAGATTCATGAACATACAAAATGATTCTTTTTTGGGCCAACATAAAAATTTGTCTCTCAAAAGTCTACCACCTTATGTTGAACATATTATAAAAGTATATCTAAGTAAAGTTTCTTTAAATTAGAGACCTAATAAGCATGTTCACCAATATGATTTTAAAAACTCTATAATTATTATAGAAATTTGAAGTTTTCTCTTTCCATTCCTTGATTATATCCATATTGATACCATAAGGCCCACCATTAAGTGCTCATGGATCATCTTACTTCTCATTAATCATTGGTAATAATGTCACTTTGATAGTTTCTCAATTACAATTTAGAACTATGCTAATAAAAAGTCCATGTTTTTCACATTAAAGTGTTCTAAGTGTCACATTTTCAATATTTCCTCCTTTGAAAATAGTTAGAGATCCACATAGAACCTCTAACCTGAAAAATAGAATGTTATTAATATTATTAAATATATATTTATGTATTTAAAAAATAATATAAAATTATTATATAAATTTTTAATTTAAAAAAAAATCAATTAAATATGTAATTTTATAAAACAAACAAACTCAATCCACTCAAGAGACCATTCAACCTCGTTAATTCAAACATATTCTAATGAATCTTGTGTTAATTCATACATGTGGTAACGGGGCTGCGAAGAAAGGTAGTACATTATTGTGAAAACACGAACCTATTGAATTAAAATGAATTTACCACAACTAAATATTTAGAGGCCTTAAAAAAATATTTAGAACAAATTTAAAGATGAATACCCTTTCTCACCTTAATATTTAGAGACCTTGAAAAAATATTTAGAACAAATTTAAAGATGAATACCCTTTCTCACCCTATATCTTATATCTCACCTTATAGATTGGAGTTTGAATCCAAACTAAAAATCCTCATGAAAAGATGATTAAAATGGAAGGATCAAGCGAGCAAAATAATCATGCCAGGTGTAGTATGGAAGAGATGTTGTAAATAAATGTTGGTTAGAAAAAAAAACTCAACATGAGGAGATGCTTTAATGTTCCTACTAAACAATACAATTAAAAATATTAACTATCCGCAAAAATGTCAGCCTAAAAAAAATCAATATGGAGAGATGTTGTAATATTTTTACCTAACAAAATAATAAAAAATAAAACAATTAATTATCAAACAAACTATGTGCAACGCCTCCTAAACAACCCTTGGTTTTATTGTACATGGTTTAGGAGGGCCTTGCATATGGATTTAAAACCATGTACAACCCATGGTGTGCAAGGCCCTCCTAAACAGCCCATGGTTTTAAAAGCATGGCTTTAAATCTTAAATCAATAGATTTGATCCTTCTCAAGGCTTGAAACCTAAAATTTAGATCTATGTTAATATAAAATCATTTGTATATATTATGATGTAAAATAATTTATATATAATATAAGTTTTATAAACCTCTAACAACCACACTCTGTAATATCTACAATTGTTTTTGCAAAATTTGAAAATTCGATTCATGACAAGAAACTGGTAAAAACCTACAGAAAATAGGGAAAAAAATCTTCCCTCGTTAGAAAAATCGAATTACAAAGGCCAAGGGTTCTGCGGTTGATCTAATTTGAGTTCATGTTATCATAACGACGAAGAAGAAAGAGAAGGTCAAATGCGATTTGCCTACGGAAGTGCGATGCAAACAAACTGATAACAAGACTTGGCGTTGTTCTAATTATTAGAAAAAAGATAGTGGTTACTGCGAATATCATCGTGTCAAGATACGAGAAAATTACCAGAGAAGGAAGAACAGGAAAACCGGGTATAGTACTCTACATTCATACTAATTATATATTTTGTTTTTAGGTTTTTGAAACCAAATTTCATTTTCTTTCATTCATACTACCATTGATTGTTGTGTTGTGCAGGTTTGAGCAACAATTGTTGGTATTTCCAAACACCGTCTGAGTAACAAGAACAAGATAAAGGAGCCAAAAATAGCTGGAACCGCAGTTTTTCCTGACGACGATACATACGGTTTGGAGAACCTTAAAGACGTTCTAATTAAAGACGTTCTAACTATGGACGCTTGGAGAGAATATCTTAGCCCCAAAGACATATGTGCTCTGCGTTCATTGCTTCTATAGGGACAACAGAATAATATTGTGGTGGGATCTCTACCGGGGAGACATAATTTTAAATTCGGGAATCCTGCCTTGAAGTGGGGAGCAAGTCTTGAAGAAGGCCATCCTTAACAAACATGTACTTTCAGGCCATCCAACGGACCAACAGCAAAGTCAACGGTTGATTTTGCTGTTGGTCTGTTGGATGGCCTGAACGTACATGTTTTTTAAGTTCAGGCAAGAGGGAGTCAAGTAGATGGGAACCAAGGGCTTCAAATTGGTTAAGTTGGTTTCACTTTGTCACTTTTGTTGCATTCATTGATTAGGGTTTGATTAATGTTTAAGACTTCTTAATGTAAATTATGTGCGTCGAGGATAAAACTAAGGCTTATTAGAGAAGCAATTAGAAAGAATATTTGTTTAATTCTATATACTTTAGTGGTTGAGATCCATATACTTTATATATGGTTTTAAGTACCTTGGGTTTTGTAGCAGTTTTGCTTTCTATTGATAGTGGGAATTCATAAATGACCTATTAACGAGAAGGTCTCAATGAATTTTCTAGGGAAATGATGCATCATTGTGGCTCTTTGTTCTAGATCTGCCCCACGTAGACTAGGAAAACAAACTGTGTCTGCATTGATTGAAATATTTCTAGTAACAACAATTAATCAAGAGTATAATTGAATGTATTTGGTGCTTCACAATCAATGCCATCCACAACAAACACTTTGCATAAATTGAGTAGATTCCCTAATTAGCTGAAAATTATTTTCTACAACTTAGACTTAACTGATGTCTTTGCAAATCAAGTTCATTGGAGGTCTGGCATGGGAAATTCGAATCCTTACTCTATCTCTATGCTCATCTCATTTATCATTAATTAATTATGCATGGTCCATTAGTGTTTAATTAATTAATCATCTTTATCATATTATCCTCAGAAGAATTGTTCCAAACCTATGATCATATGTATTACCCCTCGTCATATAGTCATATGCTAAAGTAAATCATTAAAGGGGTAGGTAATCCCTAAAGGATACTTATACCACCTAGTGACCATGACTAATCATACATCACATAGTATATGCTCATGACTTGATACAACACAATCTATATGGTCTTGATAGAACACAAGACCAATATTGATACAACACCAGACTCTAGAACTTAATACAACATAAGTTCATGAACTTAATACAACATAAGTTTCAGACTTTATACAACATAAGTCTCTAACCTTGATAGAACACAAGGTGTCGACCTAGATACACCACATGGTTCCGATCTTGGTACAACACAAGATCATAGTACAACCATCTCTTATGAATAGGACTTGATAAAACACAATTCCCTAGATTGATGCAACAAAATCTATATGAACTTAATACAACACAAGTTGTGGACTTGATACGACACAAGTCTCTTAATTTAATGCAACATAAGTTACTCAAATTAGTACAAAAGTTTCTGAACTTAATACAACATAAGTTTTGGACTTGATACAACACAAGTTTCATGGAGAATGAATCATGATGTTGTACATTTAATAACTACTCAAGAACAACACTTTATCACCCTTGAACTAGTGGATTAAGATTGTCGAGTATTCCTACAAGCAATTGAAGTTGCAAATAATTGGTCTAAATCCCGCTATGACACCCACTTCTGGCCATGCGCATTCAAAGAAGGTGAACTTGTTCTCACATAAGACCAATATTGTGATAATCAGGGGAAAGGGAAATTTGAGTCAATGTGGCAAGGACCTTATGTAGTAAAACATTTTCTTGGAGATGGGGCATACCTCTTAGCCGATTCCAAAGGTTGAATCTTGAATAACCCTAGCAATGGGTTGTATCTCAAGAGATTCTACACTTGATTTTAACCAAACTTTAGAACCCCAATGTCATAGTTTTTCCTTTTGTTTATGTTTTTTTTCTTCTGAAAGTTCATCTCATGATTCTTTCTCTTGATGTCAAATGGATCCTCCTGTTTATGTTTTTTACATCAGTGGCGCAAGTAGATACCATCCAATTCTCACCTTGGTTGCATGGGTTCTTTACTCCCCATCATATTATTTGATCCAATAAATGACACGTGTCTTGGATGATGCTCTCTCCATGTTCATTTGTCACTTATGTGTCTATTTGGACTCCCACTTGTCTTGCAATTGAAAAACTATTATCGAGTACACGATCATTGCCTCTTTAGAAAAATCCTACACACTAAACATTTGGTTGGAATATTTGAATCCATTACATTTATACTTGCCCTTAGAAATGTCAATGTTGTGGCAGATCAAATGGTTATTGACATTCTAGAGTGGAATATGGTCCATCAAAGTCAAGAAAATTAATAATGTACAC
This sequence comes from Pseudotsuga menziesii, assembly GCA_001517045.1. Classification (NCBI taxonomy): domain Eukaryota; kingdom Viridiplantae; phylum Streptophyta; class Pinopsida; order Pinales; family Pinaceae; genus Pseudotsuga; species Pseudotsuga menziesii. The sequence continues at coordinate 111,683 of LPNX010288976.1, forward strand.
ATACATCATAATAATGCACACATGTATAAATCCACCATCATCACATAGGTAAAATCAAAAAATATATAAAACGTTTGCATCGATGTACACACACATGCACACACACACACAAAGATATATGTATGTACGTATGTAAAAAGTCTATAAAAAATACATAGTCATGTCTACATCTTGGATCCTCAATAGCTCCATAAAAACAAATACATAGGTCAAAATTACCCATGTTCATAGCATGGGGGGAAGCTATATGTAATCCTTACTAGTTATCTGAGTAGTATGAGTCATCATCTCTAGTCTCCTTGTCTCGTCTGTTGTCATCCTTGAATCGAGGCACATTGCCTCACATATGGTCTCAAATAATAGTTGATGCCACTGTAATCCGGTACATGATCGAGTGCCATTTTCCAAGGGTATGAAAGCACACAGTAAGTAGCTGCCATCTTGGTACTCCCATCTATCATTGGCAATGTCATCAATAAGTTGACCAATATCCCAATGCAATCTATCTAAGACCACATCAGTTCCCCACTAATAATGATGTGCTCGAGGGGAAATATTGATCCCCTCGACCCTGCCTCGTTTTCACTGATATTTTATTGTGGGCATAGGACCGACATATGCACACACAAACGAAACGTCATCGGTACTAATGCCATCTGAAAAGTATAGCTACCATCTAGCTAGTACTATAAATTATAAACATTAATAAATGCACATGTATCATCTGGTCCCTAGGCTCGTCCAAGGGGTCGAGGTAGCTCTGGGCGCTCATGATGATCCATGCCTACATAAAGGTATCCACAATCACAACCAAAATATAGTACCACTATGCAAAGAATGCTTGCTTGAATACCTTACCTACTACACCTACTCCCTCTAAGATCATCTCATCCCAATTCCTCATCTTGGGATTTCTAGCTTTGTTATCTCTCATAAAAAAATAAGGGTGTAAGGTGGGTACCTTATCGAAGAATAAGGCACAAAGGAATGAACCAAACTCAAAGTATACCCTAATATGGTAACCTAGTTCATCTCTTGCTAAACCAAAATAAAAAACATCTATCCCACCTGAAGTAGGTCCCCTCTAATACTCTCTCCACTATGATAATTTAGCCTGCAAAGATATTCCATGGGATAGTATATCCTAGAACCTGAACCACCCTATCCATGATCGCTCACATGACCAGAAATTCGATGTCTACCAAAAGTAATGAAGTAGAATGAAGTTCTATAGTAAAAAATTAGTGGTTCTCCATGACCTCCCTCATGTCCACATCACATGGACGTTTGGGATGTGTGTGCCCAATGATCCCAATCTGGTCATGATAATTATATCCTCTAAGGTGAACTCCACACACTCACCTTGAACCACAAAATCCTTTGTTTCAGCATTCCAAAACTCAACAAGCTTGTTGAGTATCAGGGGGAACTAAACATGAGTGGGTTCTCTAAGAACTTAAGTAACCCACATCTTGCCAGTGTTCTATCACTAGCCAATCATCACACATGGCTCATCGGATCTCAGGGACATCCCTCTCCCTTCACTAGAATTGTAGCATCCTGCATTTGCACCAAGTAATCGGGATCTGTACAAGCCAAAAAAAACCTCTCTTTGTCCTCGCATGACACCTTTTCAAGCATTTTAGGTGACCCAGGTTTCTTTTGTCAGGAAAAATTGAGCGATTCAATTCGCTCAGTTTTACTCAATAAGCCTAATTAAGGTCGCATCCATTTCTCCGACAAGTGTGAACCAAGTCACTTTTGTCCACCAAAATAGAGTGTCTTGAATTTCCCAAAACAACTTGAAAGGCACAGCCTAGACGTAGAACTGTCAAGTGGTTTGTTGATGTCTTCTTAAACAACTAAAATTAAAATGAAACAGTTAAAATTGACAAGAAACACAAGATCGCTAACCAAAAACTCATGGAATCTTAATCTGACAGTTAGAATGGAAGAAATAAGCAACTAAATTTTTGGTCCTCCTTGGATAGTAAACAATGATAAGGACACTTGGAGTGGTGGGGCCCATTCCCTTTTAAGTGGTTTTTCTTCAATCTCTCTTATGACTATTCTAGGTTCACACAATGTCCATTTGACATGCCATTTGTACCATTGGAATCAATCTTACAATATCTTATCGATGATTTGGACCTCACTCCATGATCAAGAGATTAGTTTTGGACACTCTTTTTTGCTTTCCTCAATTTGTGTGCCATGAAGTAAAAGTTCTATTTTCATATGGTTTAAGACACCAGTACATTTGATTTGGTTTCCAATCACAATTTTATGCTTAGGTACCAACTTTGTGTGTAGGTCACCACGCTGACCGATTCCATTAATATCTACCACAACCATGCTCTATAGGTATAAATGCCTAACTAACATATAGAAAAGATCCCTTAATACAATATCTTATGGATTAACTTCCATGCATGCACTATTTTTCACCTATAGGACCCCTTTCTATCATAATAAGTGGCCCATCTTTGCATCCACCTTTTCATTTTCCCTTGCTTGAAAGTAGAGTGTTCCAAACATGGGTGTCATTATAATAACCCCTTTCCATTTGACACCCATGTTGTTTTCTCCTTCCATAGGATTGAGAGTCCTTTTACTTTGAGACCTTATGCAATTAACTACATGTTATTTTTTCTACATCACTCATTGGACAACCCCATGGACTACCATATTTATGACTATCATGACATGTTAATGTGATACAATGCGTATTCATAAGCCTAACACCTCATGTATAATACAAAAAATCATGTTATCTTTCTACCATTCATCAACCCATAAGGAGATAATCATCCATGTATTACCCCACAATAAAAGATCCATTTTTTATCACCCCCGCCATTGATCTACATCACATCATCACAATCAAAAACTTATCTCCTTACCAACCTTTTCCACCTTTCTCAAGGGACCATTTCACTTCGACAACCATATTCTATAAATGGTTTTATTAAGCACCCCCTTTTTCCCATATGCTAACACATTGTGGGAAGCCATGATTTTTTAGAGTATTCATTAATATTCTTACTTTGGTACCCATACACTAGAGAAACCATTTATCAAATTTTTTTAGCAATCATGCAGGTCATGGATAGTCTCTTCTTTGGCAGCATCCATGGTTTCCTTTGTTTAGAGTATTATGTCATGTGTTTGCCTTGGAGTCATACCTACTTAGTATTCCCCTCCCCAAGAGTATAAACAAGTCCTTTTCCTCAATAAAAGTAATGCCCATTGGAACCCCAATTGTGTCCTTTCTCTCATCCCCTGAAAAAACCCACACATGCATCGAGGTCAATCTTGCTTCATACTCTAAAGAAACATTAGAGGAAATTTCAACTCAAAATGGGCCTTTTAACTTTTATTCAAATTCCATGTCATCATGAGTTAGCCAATGAAATTGCTTTAAATTTGAAATACTGTATAGGTCTTAAACACTTTTTTAATATAAATTTGGGGATAGGTATCATAAAAAAAACCACTTTTTTTGTTTGTATTTTTGACATATATCTCCATGTTTTTACTCAAATTTCGATCGGGAGAGCTCGTTGGATGCGGAATTAAATTCCGCATCCAACGAGTACCCACTCGGCATACTTTTGACGGACCCCNATTTCCTCTAATAAGTTAAGTTTGAGTCCATTATTCAGTTTCCCTTGTTTCTTGAAAAATAGTGTCTCAGTTACTTGTCCAATGCTATTTATTATATTCATGGTATCCCTCATGCTTTTGTTAAGTAAACATCATTTCCTTAGTAGTTACAGGTATCCTTCTTTCGAGATCAACAAATTCATTTAAGAAGATAGACCCAGAGGAAATCTTGTACCCTGGCCTCATAACTATTATTGATGAGTTCCTTAGACTAACTAAAGGGAGACATCAATGCACCTTAACTTGGTTGTTTCTCATGTGTTTTATGCCAAATCAATCATGACATTGTTGATATTCGTATAGGACGTTGAACGTTTCGTTATTTGGTCAAATACCCCATATATCCTTGATTTCCATCCTTCGAGGAGTCTATTGCAGTTATATATTGATCCAGATATATAGGAGGGGTTCACAATAGAGTTATGGAAGGACTAGTTTCACGCTTCCCATGATATCCAATTACAAATACAATCACCAAATTTGACTTTATTTAATCATTTCGTGGTTTGAGTCATTCTACATGGTTGGGCCCTCTCACTTGCAACATAGTATCAATTATTGTGATCTCCATCATCCCTTCAAGATGCCATTGTTCCCACACCAATTAGAGCATCCATGCTTTGACCATGATCGAGTCCCTTTGGACATTTAATACGTTCACAGTATTTATTCATGTATTGATCAGACCCCCACTAGGCCTAGATCCTACTTATGGTGTACACATTGATTAAATTCATTTATTGATATGATGCCCATTGGCTCTATATCTCCTCCTATTTCAAGACATTGATATAAGCATGGGAATTCCCTCCTCATGCGTATATTTGAGATGATATGCACCATTCTATTTACTGGTAAAGACCATTATAACCCAGTTGAAAGATGAGTTCTCACTAAAGCAACATCCTCTCTAAGCCATTGTCACATTTATATCCTACTAAGAAAATCCTATGATGTATGTTAGCCACATGATGATCTGCCGACCTCACACATTAGCGGGGAATCTATAAACAACTAATATTTTCTCACTTGATATGTCATCAACACAATCACCTTCATATGTCATCATGTCAAGTCATGAACACCGATTTCACCTTGGAAAATTAGTCAAAAAGCCCAAAAATGAAAGGTATGAGTTTAAAAAGTATTTATAAGTCAGGTCACTCTTAATCCCTTGATAATATTGACCTAAGTTTCTCAAATCCCTCGACGTGAGTGACTTAAATCACACAAAAACACCAAAAAAAGTGCGACCCAATCCCCATCTTGTCTTTCAGTTGTCCCTTCTTTGTGTACGACAAAAATAAAAAGAGATGGACACATGTCTCTATGTCTCTACCTTTAGATGATGAATCTAGAGCCCAAAACTTAGTTCTAGACCCTCATCATCAGCTATAAAAGATACTGGCAAGGTTCTCGATTCCATACACAATTCCATTCCATTTTATCAAGTCATTACTTTTCCAAATTTTCACTTAGATTGAAGTAGATATTTTCTCACTTCCTCTCACCTCTTGCAAATCCTCTTCCCATGACCTGTGGACGAAGAATTGAAAGGATTTAAGGAGAAACAATGATCCTTCCTTAGACATCTAAAACAACCTCCTCTTCCATGACTATTCAAGTGCTCCTCATTCCTATTATTCTTTTCATAAATTAATACAAATATTATTTATTCTTTTAGCTTTGTATATGCTTGTTGATTTTATTTAAAGAACAAAAAATATTTTCATTTTGTTTATGCTAGTACTCTAGTTAGTTTTAATTTGTAGTTTAGCTATTTATTTTATTTTATTCCTTTGAAACTTTACTAGAGTGCAAAACCATCTAGAAGGTTCTATTTAGTACTAGAGTTTGTGAAAACACATGCTACAATGGGATTACTACAATAAAGGCCCAAATACAGGAGAATATTATAGGTACATAAATTTATTGGAATAAAATATAAAAGAGTGAAATAAGCAAGCCACCACATTGAAAAATGCTAGTTACATGTGTGCACTTTCAACAGTTTTAGTACTCCATAATCTTCACAACATATGGCCTATAAGGAAATATTCACATCCATTGAGCCTTTCACACACACTACCATAATGGGATATGCACTAGTTTTGATTGACCACTCAGTTGAGAAATACCCTTTTATATGCCCAAAAGAAGAGGCAATCAATAATTTTTTACTATACATTAGTGAAATTGTCCCAAATAAGGTTCTCATTGATGAAGACCTCTAGAATGTGTCTTGGTACTTTGAACTTGTACTAAATTAGGTCTACATTGAATACGGCCTCCAAAATGTCTCTTCACACTCAAAATCTACAAGTTTTTCTCCTATAAGTCACCAAATTTCACACAAAAGCTTCAAGGGGTTTCTTCCATTTGAAGGAAGGAGTGGTTAAGAACCATCATTCAAGCAGTTTGAAGTGTTTGTATTTCATGAATGGGCCAACATGCATTCCAGAAGAAGGAGGATTTCACAAAATCTTGCAGGGATCTTCGCAAAGCCCTTCATCGATAAGCAGTTCTCCAAGTTTCAAAGTGCATTGAAATTGAAGGTTCCTTATGAGCATTATATTTAGCCTTCTCATTAATCAATGGGGGATGGGGGGCATGTATTTTTATGGGGGGCGTGTATTTTTTCTCCTCTTAATAATTTTTTTGATATTTTTTTGTATATGGGTACCTAACATGGTTACAAATTTTTCTGGACTCATCCTTTTTTCATTTATTTCACATAGACAAGCTTATGGAGGGGCTTGTTAGAGAAAACTAAACCTCTCCATATCATCATTCTCCTACTTAGTGGCTTAGACCATGAATCGACTCTAGTGGGACAAAAATCATTCAATTTGAACACCTAAGTACTCTAGGATTGCATTCCTTGATTTAGGGGCACATACCTTGATTTGGGGGTTCCTTCCTTGAATTGAGGAGATTTTCCTTGATTTTATTAGTTTCTGGGTCAATGGTTAATTAAGGACTAGATGCATTAACTAATTTAGGCCCTAACTTACCCTTGATGACCCTCTTTATTGATTAGCACTATCGTTGAGTCTTTTTAAGGATGTGCATCTAGATGCAATTAGTTGCATGTGCATTCTTCAGTTACAATTAGTTCTTAGTGAGTTATAAGTCAATTGAACTGGTCTAGGAGAGTGTTCATGTATAACTAAGGATCTCTAGCTCTAGTTAATCTTCACTAGCACCTCATGCCTACATGAGTAATTCAAATTGTATCCTACCGTAATTCGAATTTCCTCACCTATATATTGTAACCCACTTTATTCATTCTAATTAATGTAATATTACATTCTCCCTTGATATTTTGTCTATCTCTCTTGTGTAATGATTTATTCTTTCACATTTGTTACATGAATTGTTGACTATTGATCTCTTTTTCACATTATGTCTCTCTTGTATTATTGCCTATATCTATACATGCTCAAATTCTACATTAGTTTCTTTGCTTGAAAGTTTCAAACAACTCATCTTGATTAATTTCCAACACATGCTTTGAAAGAGTTTCATATTTTTCTTGAGATATTCATGAACATACAAAATGATTCTTTTTTGGGCTAACAAAAAAATTTGTCTCTCAAAAGTATACCACCTTATGTTGAACATCTTCTAAAAGTATATATGAGTAAATTTTCTTTCAATTAAAGACCTAATAAGCAAGGTCAACAATATGATTTTAAAAAACAATAGAACGTGAGCTTCTGGCGAGAGCAGGCTGCATTAGGGCTGAGCTGAGCGCGTCTTGAGCAGTCATGGCAGCGCCTGGGGGAGGGGAGACCCCCCACCCACCCCCCCCTTGAGATCGGACGAGGAAGCCTTTCGGAGGCTCCTTCTTAGCAGAGGAAAGAAGTCGTCTTCCCTGGAGATCCCAAAATTCATTAAGAAGCTGGAGAAAATTCTAGAAATCGCCCTTCCTGAAGAAAAACCAATGAAGATAGCTCTGGCATTAGCTGAGCGAGGTCTAGTGGGCCAGTTTATGGGCTTATGGCCCTCTACCAAGACCAGTGATGACTGGATACAGAGAAATTGGAAGCCCAATCTGAAACATGGAGTAACTTGTTACCCTGTTGGACGAGGGTTTTTCGTGTTTGAATTCATCTCAGAAGAAGATCGTGACCTAATCTTTAGAAATGGCCCCTACTTCATGGGAACGCAGGGTCTATACCTGAACAAATGGACACCATATTTTGACCCCTCGGTCGATCTGCCCAAAGAAGTGTCGGTGTGGGTTAGGCTTCCTAACCTTTCGGTGCATTGCTGGGATATTGAATCTCTGCAGAGAATAGGGAATGGAATCAGTTGTTTCATTGACAAAGCTGATAACAAGGGACAATACACCTGCACCAGAATTTGTGTGGAAGTTGATCTTGAAGATGGCCTTCCTGAGGCAGTAAAATTAACCGTGGGATCCTGGACCCACTACCAGAAACTGGACCACGAGCACTTTCCTTTCAGGTGCAGGAACTGCCAGGAGCATGGCCGCTAGGAAAGAAGATGCTGAAGGATGGCAGAAAGTAAAGAAAGGCAGAACCACTAACAATGCCAAAAGAAAGGAGAAAATGGCCCAGGAACCCCCAAAGGCAGGCAGCTCAAAGCCTAGTCACCAGGAACCCCCCAATGAAGCTCAAAACCCCACAAACGTTCCAGATGTTGAAGAAGTTTGGGTGCCACAAGCCTAAACCGGCCCAATCCCCCATCCAGTCGTCTCCATCCAGTCAAAGGAACATATTAGTTTGGGCTCGGAAACAAGAGTTGAATCCTCTGAGGAAGGAGATACTGAAGCAAGCATCCCGTCAGGATCCCCATACCAAACAAAGCATGGGCGGAAGACCGAGAAGAAGAGAAGAGAAGAGCAGTCCTACAAGGATGTGGTTCAAGGCTCTCAACATACCATACCAGAAATGATGAATACAAGATTGAGGATGAAGCTAGGGAAGACCCCAAAAGGGGGCCATCCCTCTCACTTAGGTAAATAATGCAATACGTCTCCTGGAACTGCAGAGGACTAGGCAGCACTCTAAAAGAAGAAGCTATAAGGGACCTAGTAAGAGTAACAAGGCCTGAAGTCCTCCTAATCCAGGAGACAAAGATGGAGGAGGATGCTGTCCTCTGAGTAAGCAACTCGTTTTGGAAGAAAGGCCCAGGTAGGGCTGTGAGCGCAAGAGGAGCCTCGGGAGGTATAGCAACATTCTGGGACTCTGAAAAGCTCAAACTAGTCGAAGAAGAAGGCACCATTCATTGGTCATTCACCAAGCTGATCCATAAAGACTCCGGTCATTTTGTCAGCCTCTTTAATATGTACGTTCCTGTCTCTTTTGTTGAGAAAAAAGAATGTTGGATTCCTTAAACTTATTTCTTAATCAGCACAATCTTGAAAATTTAGTAGTGGATGGAGATTTAAATGTAACCCTTGCTTTGGCGGAAAAAAAAGGGGGATCAATTGTCCAGGATCCTGTAAGAGAATGGGTGGAAGACTTGATGCTGGATTGGGAGCTTGAAGACATCACTCCAGACAAAGGGAAGTTCACCTGGTCCAATAAAAGGATAGGACCGGGCCACATAGCTACCCGTCTTGACTGTTTCCTTATTCAGTCTTCCTTCCTAGCCCTTGGTCTTATGGCGACTTCCAAGATTCTCCCGCATTACACCTCTGATCATAAACCTATTTCTCTCTCCCTCTCTCTTGGGGAAAAGCTAGGTCCTATCCCCTTCTGGTTTAGCCCAATTTGGGTTAACCAGGAAGGTTTCTTTGATCTTGTGTCCAACTCCTGGAAGCAACCTATGCATGGCTCCCCCTTCTATATCTGGGAAGGAAAGCTCAGAAGACTCAAAGCTGATCTGAAAGCTTGGGCTAAAGGACTAAGCTCTCCCACGGCTGAAAGGATAAGAAGTCAGAAAGCCTTAGAAAGACACCAATTGGTCTTGGAAGAATCAATAGTCACTCCTGACTTGATAAATCGGGAAGATGAGCTGCAAAAGAAGTACCATAAAGCTTGCAGAGAAGAGGAAACATATTGGAGAATCAAATCAAGGACCCTTTGGATTTAAGTTGGAGACAAAAACACATTTTTGTTTCACAAGCAAGCCCAAGCTAGGAAAATCTATAATTCCATCAGTGAAATTCAGATGCAAGATCAAGTCATAAAGGATTTCAGTGGCATCAAGGAGGCAGCTTACCCCTTCTTCAAAAATCTTTATTCAACCCCGGATTTGGAACCAGTGAACCCGAATTCTTACCCTCTTTCAGAGATTCCAAACATGATCAATGATGATGACAACCTCATGCTGAACAGCCCTGTCAGTATTCAGGAAATCAAGAAAGCCCTCTTCAAAATGGACCCAGACAAAGCCCCAAGGCCGGATGGATTCACAGCCTGGTTCTATGTTACTTGCTGGGATATTATAAAAAAGGACCTGTACAGAATGGTCAAGAAGGCTCAGAACTGCACCAAGTTGGGTGGCAGCACTAATTCCTCGTTCTTGGCCCTCATTCCAAAAGAAAAAGTTGCTAAGAAATTCAACAGATTCAGACCTATTTCCCTCTGTAATACGGGATACAAATTCATTACTAAAATAATGGCTAACAGACTTAAAAGAATCCTGCCTAAGTTGATCCCCGAAAATCAAGGTGGGTTTGTGAGAGGAAGACAGATTCTGGATAATATTATTTTAGTCCAAGAAGCCATTCACACCAGCTACAGGAAAAAAGAGAAGGGTATGGTGGTTAAGCTGGATTTGGCCAGTGCCTTTGACAGAGTCAAGCATGATTTCCTGTTTGCAGCCATGAGAAACTTTGGGTTCAGTCAGAAATTTATAAACTGGGTCAAGGCCTGCATTTCAGCCCCCTGGATTGCCCCATTGGTTAATGGACATCCCACCAACTTTTTCCAGGCTTTAAGAGGATTAAGGTAAGGCTGCCCTCTATCCCCTGCGCTCTTTGTCATTCAAGCCTCCGTGCTAAGTTTCCAATTGAACAGGAGACTTCAAAATAGATCTCTCTCAGGTATCAGAATCGTCCCAAAGGTCAAGGAGGTAAACCACACCCAGTTCACCGATGATACTCTTCTTTTGGGAGCTGCCAATCTTAACACAACTAGAAACTTTAAAACTGAACTTGACCTCTACAGAAGTAGCTCTGGAAGTGAAATAAACTATCACAAAAGTAAGATCTTTGGCTGGAATTATTCTCCTTGCGAAATGCTGGAGATATCTCAGATTCTTGAAATGGAAGGCGTCACAACCTGGGACACTTTCACCTACTTGGGAATTCCAATTTTCAAAGCATCCCCCAAAGTTGCCCATTGGCTGCCTCTTCTAGATAAATTAAAGAGCAAGATCCACGCATGGGGAGCAAAATGGCTCAACAAAGAAGGTAAGGTTGTTTTGATGAACTCTGTCCTTACCAGTCTTCCAATCTATCAATGTTCTATTCTGTTAACTCCCAAAACTATAACAAGCAAAATCAATGAGCTACTCCATCGCTTCCTCTAGGAAGGTGGTCGAAATCGTGAGAAGAAGCTTCACCTTGTGAGCTGGGACAAGGTCACGAAGCCAAAGATGGAGGGGCGTCTTCAAATCAGAAATGTGGCTATCCAAAATCTAGCCATGGGTGGCAAAATACTTTGGAACATGATCACTGGAAAAAGAACCTGGAGCAAGCAAATTCTCAGGAAAAAATACTTCAAAGGAGACAAGGAGAGATGCCTGGAAAAACCCACAAAAACGCAAAAAGGATCCTCGATCTTCATGCTCTGCAAAAGGGCCCTTCCTCACTTCATCTCAAAGCTCACGTGGATTCCCGAAAATGGTGAAAAAATTAAAATCTGGGAGGACTCTATCCTGGGGGATCAGCCTCTCAACGAGCTTCACGACCTGGGGAATAGCATGGAGCAATGATGATCATGATTCCTGGGAAAGCTGGAACCTTGGAGACTATCCGGAAGAGCTCAAGGAGGAAGCTTCAACGCTGTTAGATTTTCTTCAAGGAAAATCGCCCCACACTGCCAGATCCAAAGACAAATGGGGCTGGGGTTCAGGATCCAGGAAATACTCAGTAGCTGCTGGCTAAGCTTCTATTTTGGAGAAGCCTTGGGTCTCTCCTAACCCAGCCCCGTGGAAAATGCTCTAGAATTTCCCTTCAATTCCCAAAATTGATATTTTTATATGGACCCTGCTCCATAACAGCATCATGACCAGTGACAATCTTAAGAGGAAAGGATGGGAAGGGCCTTCACGCTGCCCTCTATGTAATCGTGTTGAAGAAACCGCCGAGCATCTCTTTCTCATCTGCGATTTCACTAAAGATGCATGGAGGATTATGACAGGTCCTACTGCTGAAAGACTGCCAAACTCAGTCACGATGCTCATAAGCCACTGGGAATATCTTTCTCCATTCAATTTGAGCAAGAAAAATCTCCTCAAGCTCACGTGGATGTGGACTCCCAAATTTCTGTGCTGGAAAATCTGGCTGGAGAGGAACAACAAAATTTTTAAAGAAGAAAGTAGAATTCCTCCTCAAGTCACTATTAAAGCCTGGACTATGCTGCCTGAAGCTCTAAGCGCTAAGCCTTCCATAAAAAATTCTTCTAATCTCTCCCCTGAAGAAGATCACTGGCTTAGGGAGCTCAACCTGAACCAGCAAACCATTGAAGCAATCAAACCTCCTCAAAAGACTAATTGGGAAATCAGGTTGGATGAACAAGAGTTTATTATGTGGAGGTCATCCCTGGACGAATGGACCCTCTTCTTTGACGGGGCCTCGAAAGGGAATCCTGGTCAAGATGGAGGAGGAGGCATCATCATTGAGCCCTCTGGAAATCTTTATCTGTCCTATGCATGGGGACTAGGACATGCCTCCAACAATCAAGCTGAGTTTCTGGCGCTGTGGCAAGGGCTGAACCAAGCCAGGAAGCTGAACATCGAGAAGATTAATATCTTTGGTGACTCTAGGATAATTGTTAAAGCGTTACAAAATAAGAAAGGGCCAACGGATATCAACCTTGACCAAACGTACAGGAAAGTCCTTCTCCTTCTGACGCACTTCAGCACTTATAAGGCTTATCACGTGCTAAGGAATCTCAACAATCTAGCGGATGCTAAGGCCAACCGAGGCACTCTCTTGAGCAAGAGCCAGCTAATTGTCAATGGAGAAACCTCAAATCACTCGATTCCCTAACACTAAGGATGCTCTAGTCTGCACCTCATCAGCAATTGCAGATTCTAGAAAGATTCGAACCAGCACTGTTTCAGCCATGTGTGTATTGGAGATGAAGCTCAGGATAGTAGTTCTGAATATGCTTTGTAATGGCCCTGGCAGCTTCTTTGCGAGTCTTTAATTAAAAATTTTAATCGTTTTCGTAAAAAAAAAAAACAATATGCTTTTAAAAACCCTACATTTATTATATTTTTGAAGTTCTCTTTCAATTCCTTGATTATATCCATATTGATGCCATTAATTGATTCTTTAATGTTTCACCAACAACAATTGCGAAGCATGATGGCTTCGGTGATTGAACCTATTCCATAACACACTCGTTCATGGTATATTAAATAACAACCCATTGCTTCCCTATATATTAGAAAAATTCTCCCAAAATATTTTTGTTGAACACACCTCCCAACACATATTTCCAATTAAAAACCCCCTATTTTTATTATATATCGTATGTATCCATTTTTTCATGGAATATTTAATACACGATTTTATTTATATCTGTATTATGGAAACATGATAAAACCCTTCCATTAGATATGCTATGCTGCAAATACCATCATTGAGGAAAGGTTGGATGCCCTTTTCCATGTTCCCTTTCCACAAGAACACTATTCAAGAGGAAGGGTTGATTGACACTTCTTGGAGAGCCTAGTTATGCAAAATATTTGCTTAATAAAGGGTTAGTTGACCCTTCCAGATGGTTCCCTCGATGAGAATACCATGTTGAAAAAATGATGAGTTGACTTTTTCCATCTATCCCGCTTATGTTAAAAATTTCTTTAGTAAGGGTGGGTTGCCCCTTCCACTAGATACCTTTCGACGTGAATACTATCCTCAAGGAAATTTTAACTGAACCTTCTTCATTCTCCCCTTTCATGAGAATATTGTTCATTAATAAGAGTTTATCGACCCTTCTATTGGATACCTCATGATGATAATACCATCATTGAGGAAAGGTCAGACAACCCTTCTCCATGCTCCCCCGCCACGAGAATTCTATATTCACGGATTGGTTGAATGAATATTCTTCATGCTCCATTTGTATATGACTAGTATGCTTGAAAAAGGGTTAGCAAACCCTTCCATTGGTTACCCCATGACAAGAATACCATCATTGTGGAAAGGTTGGCTAAATCAGGCTCCCCCCTCAATGATAATTCTATTCTTGAGAAAGGATTGATTGACCATTCTCAAGGATCTTCATGATGCTATTAAAGTTTCTCTTGTGGAAGGGATGGCCAAGACTTCTTTATGCCCTCCTCGATGAGAATGCTATTCAAAAGGAAGGGTTGATCAACCCTTCCCTAGGATCTCCTTAATGCATTTTTTTCTTGAGGAATGGATGGTTAGCCCTTCCTCTCGATACCCTTAACAGAAATACCATCCTCAATGAAAGATTAACTACCCTTCTCCATGATCCTTCTCCATGAGAATGTTACATTGAATAAGGGTTAGTTTACCCTTCCACTCGATACCCTATAATTTTAAATTCGGGAATCCTGCCTTGAAGTGGGGTGCGAGTGTTTGCAGAGGAGAGCAAGTCCCCAATGCTTTGCTACAAAGGGAGCAGGAATTGAAGTCTTCTCAATCTCAGTATTACGAATATCTCGAAAACTATCGTGACACTTTGGTTGACACTCTTGAGGAGTTGAAGCAGCTCTATGAGTCTTGTGATGACAACGATACAAATTTTAGGGAGAAGCTGAAGGAATGGATAGCGAAAAGGTTGGAGGGACTAAATGAACAAGTAGATGGGAACCAAGGGCTTCAAATTGGTTGAGTTGGTTTCAGTCTGTCACTTTTTTTGCGTTCATTGTTTAGGGTTTAAGCCTTTTTTTAATGCGTCGAGGATAAAACTAAGTTTTATTAGAGAAGCAATTATAAAGAATTTTTGTTTAATTATATATACATTAATGGTTGAGATCCATATACTTTTTATATATGGTTTCATTGGGTGAGTTTGATTTTAGTTGTGAATTAATTAATCTTGAAATCATGTCTGTCTAGAGTATATATAGTCTATTTATGTTACTTATGGGAAATTCACATTTTCTAGATATGGTATCTTACCTCATAGATTTCAACTCAACTCATTTGGTCTACCGTCAAGATTTAGAATTTTAATAAATATTCTTTATCATTAATATATTTATTCACATTAATATATTTATTCATATTTGTTGATTTTAATAAATCTGTTTTATCATTAATATTTAAGTTGGGTCAAGTGAGTTAGCCACCATTTCACTTCATAATGAAGCCTTAATTTTTATAAAGGATTCTTTACATGCAATATCATAAGACAATACCATGGCCCACCAAATACCATATACTTTTATCTAAAGCATAGATAACTTGTAGTTGTGAAAAATAACTCATTGAAGCATGAATACGTTATAAGTTGTGAAAAATAACTTATTAACGACTCTTAACTCAATCCACCAATGAGAACCCGTATCAATGCACCACACACATAGACCCTACTGTTTGCATTTCTCTTCCTCGGGTAATGCATTTATCTACAATAATATATCTATTTGTAGATTGCACAGCCTCTTCTCCATCTCTGCATTCATTTTACACGTATTAAATTCCCTTCTTTTACTGCACACGCCCACAACTCAGAGAAGTTGTCTCCGCAAATGTAAGCAGAGTTAGGCCATTTTTATAGGCAATCTGAATGACCCACATCGACTGCCAGTGGCCTTACAATTTACAAATAACACCAAAAACTTTCTCCAGTACTCGAGTACTGTAAAAGTCACTGCCATTATTTCCCAGTCACTGCCATTATTTCCCAAAGGAATGGAAGAACCGAGGTTTCAATGTTGATAGTTCTTACCAACAATGGATCTGGTGGCTGAATGTTAACAGTGGGATCTTTCCCATCCTTAGCAAAAGAAATTTGGTTGCAGCAGTACAGAAATTTGGTTGCAGCAGTACAGATAATATAGAAATGTTGATAGATTCAAAATTTTGACTATTTTGGTTTGTAAAAGTCAATATTGTAAAGATAATGCTATTAACACCTTAAAAATTCAGCTACGTAGAGATTTGATTGCTGATAGTTCTTCTTACCAATATGTAGGGGCCAAAATTATTATTCGGATCCAACTAATATGGTATCTCTTTGGTTGTTGGACTTCGACTCCATAGATATAAATTTTACTCCCCTCGTACTAAAACTCATGAAATTTTACCAAAAACTTTTACTCCCCTCATATTAAAACTCATGAAATTTTACCAAAACTTTTCAATTTTATAACAGGAAAAATGATTCTGCAATACAATAGTAGCTTCTCGCCATTGTTTTACATCTCTCTTCAGTACAGATTCAATGAGTGATGGCCTTAAATTATAAATTCATTATTATGCTCAAATTGTACAGTAGTACATTTTGGAAAAAGCTATCTACATGATGCATGCATAGTCACAACTTCACCAGTGGACGACATGAATCACAACATTTCCATTTCCATGGACAACAACCCACTTTCAAAACCCACTAACGGCAGGTGGTTTTAAATTTTTAAGTGTGGCGAGTTTGATTGCAAAACGGACTAAAGTATAAACAAAAAAATGCAATGGCCCCAACATTCAAGTTGCATTCATAAACTTCCATGTTGTTAAGCTGCATTGGCCCTAATTATGACAGAGAAATATCCATTAACCACCTAATGTTTAACATGTGAAGGATTGTGAACAGTGAATGAATGACATGCAAAATAACATATAGCTCTTGTGAAAATGAAGTAGATCATGTCACGGTGCCTTGGAGTAGATTAAAGCATTTCAAAACAATAAATTTGAAGTATTAGTTTATTATTTAATATCGATAGGAGTGTGAATTATTTAAACATGGAAGTCTCACGCAGGCATCCTGCAGGTGCTCCATCTTGCAGGCTTACGCAGCCATCTCCAGCCAGCCATATATTAATATTTATAAATTCAAGTAGCAATTTCCGATGAAGGTGCAATAATAGGTCGATAGGTAAAAAAGGCTAGAAAGGGGACCTAAAGTTGAGTTGTTGTAGAGTTGAGGATGTACCTTGATGAACTTCAAAATTTAGAACTTTAAGATTTTAGATTTATATCAAGTTGTAGCATCAAACAGTATACAAAAAATTGCATAAAACTTCAAATATATTAAGAGTATCCTCATTTTGACTTGCTTAGTATTGTATAGAAAGTGTGTTTTTGTTAAGTGTTTAAATATATTCAAATGCACAATGTAGTAAACCCAAAAAAAATAGAAACCATTTTAAAAAATCTCACATTAAATGCACAAAGTTCAAACTAACCATTCTAATGGAAATCCACTTGAGAATGTAAATTGGAACTCAATTAAAAGAATAAATTATAGATTTAACTTGGTGAATAGAGGTGGAAAAATGAATGGTCTATATGGATATGTGGGTGTGTGAAAGAAGTTGAGGGACCTTTTAGATGCAATGGTGGAGTGAAGTGAATCACTCTTAATCCAAAAAAAAGAAATCATTCTAAGCAATACCGAACCTGCCAAGCCTAGTCCCAAGGCTGGCAATAGGCATGCCAACTATGATAGTAAGACAAATCGCCCCTCCATTTTAGTGAACGAAATCATGTGCGTGATTTCATTCACTAAAATGGAGGCATGATTTGGAAAACTTTTTTTTATTAAATTGGCCGAGGCCGTCTTTTTCTCCTCACTGCGTGGCTATTGGACCAAGGAGGAGCAAATCTCAATTGGGCAAATGCGATTTTGGGTGTGCTAAAGCCCTCCTTCTCCACCTTTGGATAAACCTCCCCTTTGTGAGGTATTTTCCTCATTTATTTTCATGTTTTTTTCTCTTTCTTCATCAATTTATTTGCAATTGAAAAATTAAACCATATTAAATTAAATTATGGCCAATTGAAACAAAAAACCAATGGAATTTCCCAATGGAAACAAGAACCCCAATGTAATTGGCCAATTGAAACCAATTCCCCAATTTAATGATAAAAATTAAATAATTTTGATTATTTAAGAAAATTCATACCCAAAATTCCCATGCCCAAGGGAAACGAAAACCCCAATTAACTCAAAAAACAAATGAATTTCATTATTTCCATATGCATATTCACAAGGATCCTTGTGAATCCATACCAAAATGCACAAATAAACACCTTATAATTTTGATGAAACTTCTCGAAGTTGCTCTTCCAAGAACATCAATAAACACCTTATAGTTTTGATGAAACTTCCCAATCCAAGTGTCAAAATAAGGTATAGAAGCTTCCCATGCTTTTAACAAATACTTCGTCTTGAACGAACGGTACTTTTTGGTTAAGGTCAAGACAACAAAGTTCAACAATAGACTCTATGAACGTGAAGATACACAGGTAGGTTGATGTATTTGATTAAACATGCTAATCACATACTAGATCATACATGATATTTAATCTAGTAGAACCCTTGCAACCATAAAATATATAAAGTTTTGCTAAATAGCCTTTGGAGTCCAAAAAACATCACACTACAACAAATAATTACATATCTAACAAAATCGTTGCCTATACTAGGATTGTATTCATCAACAACACATTATGCCGCCTATTCTAGGGTCTAGTTGTTACCTCTGCCTGCAATTTGGGAGCTGGTCTTACAAAGACAATTATCAACACCTCACAATTTCGACGAAACTTCATAATCCAAGCCTTAAAATAAGCTAGAGGAGCTTCGCAATCAACATATGCACTCAAGACACTTTATGTACACATGCATGTACTTAAAAATTGGAATTAATACTTGAATTTAGGACACAAATATGAAATGAAAAAATGTTAAATGTTTATTCTTTACTGTAAAATTCAAGATCAATTTTTAAATTTACATGATAGATTTAGTTTATATGTCATTAGTTATACAGTTTTTAGTTCTTAGATATGTCATTATATCATGTGTTTATATTTCTAATGATATTTTATTTGTATTCATGGTTGCAGTGGCTACTATGGATCATAACAATGCAAAGATACTAAGATTTATTGTCCATTTGAGAGAGCTTGGTTGGGCTTGGAGGGCTGGAGATGAGCTCCGCCGCTCCTTGTCAGATTCATTGTTGTCTATTGTTGATATGATCGCAATATCGAATGATATTTTGTATAGCATCACATATTACAGGGAGAGGAAAAGACAACAATATGTTGATGGGTTAAGTTACAATGACGTAAAAAAGATGAAAATAACAAAACAAGCCATCTATTCATTATTTAGACTGCTTGGGACAGATGACATTCCGGAGATCAGCAGGCCACGTATTTCTATTGAGTGGTGCACTTTTCCACCCATCAAAGACAATTGGATGGATAGGTGGTACATGGTTTTTGACATTCCCCCTCACAACAATAGGGAAGTACTGATGTACTTCCTTCGAAAATTGTATGCAAAGTTTGTGATGGGGAAACATGTCAATTATTTTGACATGTTGGGATTCCAGGGACTTGGTAGGGGGGTGCCCCAACACCGACCCCATGCTAGGCATAGAGATGCCAATCCACAGATACTTGCACCCCATGCCCAGCTACCGAGGGAAGACATCCCTCCTGCACGTGACATGGTTGTCCAGACACAGGAGGCATTTTTTACTCTAGCTGAGATGGTCTCTCGACACACGACCACTATTGAATAGAGAGCACCCTCTTCCTCTGCTGGTGTACAACCACCAGCTTCTGGTGGTGGAGGGACATCTATTGGTGGGGATAAACCGACATCCCATGTGCCTCAGAGTGAGCCACACGTCTGCACATCGTGTGGGGGACCTTGTTATGGTCTTGGACCAAGACATGGTATGACTATGATGATTGGTGGTCAGGTAAGGACATTGTTTTAGAACTCTATTATTGTTCAATTTTTAAGTGTTCCATACTATTTCTAACATATTAAAAGATTCGTAATATATATGCAATATTTACTCTTGCAGGAGATGGATGCCTCTCACGGGGGTGGTACTGCACCCGATGTGGTTGTACTCGAGGCCCAAAGAACCACAATTGAGGTAATATTTAAACACTTGTCATTTTGTTATTACATATAATTTTGTTAATGCATGTGTTAGTCTTGATTAATTTATTAAAATGTCTAATATTTACAATTTTTGAAGTTGCAGGAACCCCACTTAGAACGTGATGCTGGAGACATTGATATCAACGACATAGTCCAAGGTGGAATTTACAACTACTTGAAGAATGTAAGTACATGGGTTATGATTGAATCTTGCTCGAATTATTTAAATTTCTTACTCTACACTCCTTTATAGATCACTAATGTAAATATAATTTTTAAACTTGCAGATGCTAGAGGCATCTGAAGAGGGGAAAGAAATTGATGGAAGCGGTCACTCCCATGGTGGAGATATGTCCCAGGAAGGGGTAAGTATATTACAACATGCTATTTTTTTAGTACATATTATTCCATCCATTCAAATCCATGTCTAACTATGGTAACACTTTATGAATGCAGAGGTCATCGTAGATCCTTGCACCTCCTATTTGGTTTGGATCTCCCCGTAGTCCAAACACAGATAAGGGGGTTGTTTACACCAGATGAGTTCCCTCTTCCTTGAATAGAGCGAGTGTGCATGAGGATCAACCTACTCATCCCACGGTAATGTACACACTTCCAATGGCAATTATTTGTTAGCTAAGAATTCATTTCACAAGTGGTTTTTCTTAATGTGATTTTCGCATGTTTACAGCATCAGGATGTAGAGTCATCCGTGCTAGACCTTAGTGGGATTGTTGATGCCGCTATCAATGCCGCATCTACAATAGGGATAAGTTGTAGTGAAGTACATCTACTTGAATATTTGTAATTGTACATTTCATTTGTATTGTTTTTGGACATGCACGATGTCTAACTATTTAATCATTTGGTGAATGTAGCCACACCTTGGTCCATTAGTGCATGCAACTGAGGTTGATGTTCAACCTACGGCTCCTCTTACTACTAAAGAGTACCAGCCCCATTCCCTAGAAATGGTTTTTTTGGTGAGATGTTCATTTTTTACATAATTGATTAGTACTTTCTCATTCATATACATGTTGATAATTCTTGAGATAATTGACATATTTTTTTTTATTCGCAGAGAAGCATGGCAGAGATGCTCGCTGCAAGGTGAAGGATAGCAGAGGCACCTACACCCTCAACACCATGGGTGCCTATACGCCCGACGGATGCAGTGAGTCTTTGTTTTATTTACAATTGAGTCATATTTTAAATTTTCAAACTTTGTTATTGATGGACAATACTAGTTCAGTTACCTGATCAAGAAATATTGTCATTGATTTGCAGTCACTAGAGATGCACAGTGGTCATAGATAGAGCCAAAGAGCATCAGGGTTCGGGAAAAACAAGAGAAAGTTAGAATTTTGATGTGTTAGTCCAGGACAAATATGTATTTTTATGTACAATCCAGAGTTAGAGTATAGGGATGTGGTCCACGACAGATGTACTTTTTTTTTCCACATGTACATCAAATATTTTTTTGATACATGTACATTGACAGGCCATAGATAGGCCTTCTATTTTTGTATTATAACTTTCATGATGTAAAAAATATTTCATATCAAGGCTCTTGAGATATTCATGGTTCAGTATTTTAAGTGTGATTATACATGTGTGGAGAAGAATGTTTCTATGTGTAATGTTCCCAATTTTTTATAGATTTTATGATTGTATGGATATATCAGTTATAAATTTGAGAACAATGCACAATTACAATAAATTACATAATGACAAAACTGTACATTTTAATTGTTTTTTACCATGATCCAATTGCATATACAATGTTATATTAACAATGTAAAATTGTATTAAAAAAGATGGAACATAGCTCTAATACACATTTAAGCACCCATCACAGCTAAGCAACTGATCCAACTTGGTGGAATACAAAAGCACCTTACCCACATAACAACCTAACAAACGTTTAAAGGATGCACGAAGTTGACACCCTTAAATGATGCACCAGTGTGGTCTACATAAATAAAATTATTGTTTGGCATGATGTCTTTCATCTAACAAATACATGGGATACACATCAAACCTAAAAGTATCAGAGTATTATAAGGTTGATTCAAAATAATGGTTATGACTATGTCTTACACATTATGTATGTCTTGCACATTATTTCATCATTTTGTTAATGTACATGGCATTTGATGAATGGCCTCGAGTAACAACTTTGAAAGAGATGAAAGTTGTGTGTGATTAATGTGCACGAAATTTTTGAAGCATTCATAGCGTGAAGATATATATATTTTGTAATAATGGTGTAATAGAACGGCCACTTGTTTCTAAACATAAACATGCTCCATTACATGGTTACTAACGTAATGGCATTGTCTCCTCCTACATTTCATTGTACAAATGCTCACATCTCTTATATGAGGGGAAGATCTACAATCACCTTCAATCTTACCTTTATGTGCAAAAATTTCACATTCACTTATTGAGCAAAACCCTAGTTTCCAAAATTGACAAAAAAGAATGATACCTTGTCCATGGACCCAGAGTAGAGGGCCACTCTAGCACTATCGTGATGTACTAAATCCAATGGAGCTGATGGTTCATCGATCCAAGGAACGATCATCAATCTACGGAAGATTGAATCCCACCTCCCATAGACTTTTAGGGACACCCGTTGAATCGCTAACCGGGGAATAGAGTGGAAACCGTGTATCAAAAAGGGATTTCAGTGGGTCGTGCAAGCATGTTTAGGTAGGTTCCATGTGGGAATGCTAGCCACACATTCACGGTCAAGGAATTTGCAAAGTCGACCCATATGTGCAGAAATTGGACATTCACTTACTCAGCAAAACCCTAGTTTCCAAAATTGACCAAAATAATGGTCTCTTCTCCATGGAAGTAGATTAGAGGGCCACCCTAGCACTATATTGATGTTCGAAATCCAACGGAGCTGGTGGTTTGTCGATTCGAGCAACGATCATGATTCTATGGCACGTTGAATCCCACCTCCTCTAGACTTTCATGGACACCTCTTGAATCGCTACCCGGGGCATAGAATGGAAAACATGCATCAAAAAGGACTTTCGGTGGTTCGTGCAATCTTGTTTAGGCATGTATTATGTGGGAACACTAGCCACACCTTCACAGTCGAGTAATATGTGAATTTGACCCCTATGTGCAAAAATTTCACATTCACTTACTAAGCAAAACCCTAGTTTCCAAAATTGACCAAAATAATGGTCTCTTCTCCATGGAACCAGATTGGATGGCCACCCTAGCACTATCCCGATGTCCCGAATCCAACAAAGCTGAAGGTTTGTTGATCTGAGCAACGGTCATGATTCTATGGTACGTTGAATCCCACCTCCTATAGGCTTTCACAGACACCTGTTGAATCCCTACCCGGGGCATAGAATGGAAATCATGCATAAAAAAGGGCTTCAGGTGGGTTGTGCAAGTGTGTTTAGGAATTTTTTATGTGGGAACGCTAGCCACACCTTCACGATCGAGAAATATGGGAATTTGACCCCCATGTGCAAAAATTTCACATTCACTTACTCAACAAAACCCCAGTTTCCAAAATTGACCAAAATAATGGTCTCTTCTCCATGGAACTATATTACAGGGCCACCCTAGCACTATCCTGATGTCCTGAATCCAACGAAGCTGACAGTTCGTCGATTCGAGCAACATTCATGATTCTGTGGCACGTTGAATCCCACCTCCTACAGGATTTCAGGGACACGTGTTGAATCCCTACACGGGGCATAGAATGGAAACCGTGCATAAAAAAGGGATTTCGATGGGTCGTAAAAGCCTTTTTAGGCACCTATTATGTGGGATCTCTAGCCACACCTTCATGGTCAAGCAATATGCGAATTTGATCCCCATGTGCAAAAATTTCACATTCACTTACTAAGAAAAATCCTAGTTTCCAAAATTGACCAAAATAATGGTATCTTCTCCATGGAACGAGATTATACGGCCACCCTATCACTATCCTAATGTCTTGAATCCAACGGAGCTGATGGTTCATTCATCCAAGCAACGGTCATGATTCTGTGGCACGTTGAATCCCACCTCCTACAGGCTTTCACGGACACCTGTTCAATCCCTACCCGGGGCATAGAATGGAAATCGTGCATAAAAAAGGGCTTGTGGTGTGTCATACAAGCGTGTTTAGGCTCCTGTTATGTGGGAACACTAGCCACACCTTCATGGTTGAGCAATATTCGAATTTGACCCCCATGTGCAAAAATTTCACATTCAGTTACTGAGCAAAACCCTAGTTTCCAAAATTGAACAAAATAATGGTCTCTTCTCCATGGAACCATATTAGAGGGCCACCCTAGCACTATCCCAATGTCCTAAAATGAACAGAGCCGATGGTTCATTGATCCAAGAAATGGTCATGATTCTGTGGCACGTTGAATCCCACCTCCTAGAGGCTTTCAGGGACACCTGTTGAATCCCTACTCGGGGCATAGAATGGAAACCGTGCATAAAAAAGGGCTTTAGATGGGTCGTATAAGTGTGTTTAGGCACATGTTATGTGGGAATGCTAGCCACACCTTCATGGTCGAGCAATATTTGAATTTGACCCCCATGTGCAAAAATTTCACACTCACTTACTGAGCAAAACCCTAGTTTCCAAAATTGACCAAAATAATGGTCTCTTCTGCATGGAACCAGATTAGAGGGCCACCCTAGCACTATCCCGATGTCTTGAATCCAATGGAGCTGACAGTTTGTTGATCCAAGCAACGATCATGATTTTGTGGCACGTTGAATCCCACCTCCTACAGGCTTTCAGAGACACCTGTTGAATCCATACCCGAGGCATAGAATGGAAACCATGCATGAAAAAACTATTATATTTAAAGGTTTCAATGATCTCCCTACATGCACACTAAAGTCAACTTCGTTAATCAACATGATTTGAAGCATAAGTCCACTGGATTTGAAAAAGTTGAGTTGGACATTAGATTGATTCTGAATTGGGTTGTGACAGTAAGATAAGATTAGGGTTAGGATTAGAGTTTCCTAGGTAGGGTTATGGTTATGGGCCATGCATGTTAAACAATAAACCCTAGTTAGGGATAGGTTTTTCCAAGTTTGGCCTTCGTTGGCATGAAATGCATTATCCAGCTTTGGCCCAAATCTCTTATTATCTCTTATTATCTTTTAAGTAGAATTAAACTTTTAAATAAAAAAAATGAGATGAAATTCCAACACTACTATGCACTACCCCTTTTGCAATGGACATGCGGGTATAAGAGGAGAGCTTTCAAGAAGGAAATTATGCAAGCCTTAAGACATAAGTTTATCGTTTTGGCATCTTGTTTCCATCAACCTAGTTGTATATATCGGCTGAAAACATTGACAATATTACCTACTTGAAAAATTAGGGTTTTAGTCTTGTAAGAGAGCCTACAAAGAACTTTGATAGGTATGACCTATAGAGGTACATATATGTATTCTAATGTTATGTATATCATGTGAATGAGATCTTGAAATGTTCATATGATTGATATATATGGTTTATTGATCATACGTAAAATTTGGCATGTTCATTAACTTGACATACAAGATAATTTTTGGCATATTTATAAACAACATTATGGAAAATTTTGCATATCAAGAAAAAAAAATTGACATATTCATAAGAAACATACATGGGCAAATTAAAATTATGATACATACCTCATCATGCTAGATCCCACCTAATATCATACAACCAAGGCCTCTGGATCATCTCTTATAATGATGGTCTCCATCAGTCTCTCGTGCTATGTATCTGGTAAGAAGTAGCGTACAAGAACACAAAATTGACATATTCATAAGAAACATACATGGGAAAATTAAAATTATGATACATACCTCATCATGCTAGATCCCACCTAATATCATACAACCAAGGCCTCTGGATCATCACTTATAATGATGGTCTCCATTAATCTCTCGTGTTATGTATCTGGTAAGAAGTAGTGTACAAGAACACAAAATTGACATATTCATAAGAAACATACATGGGAAAATTACAATTATGATACATACCTCATCATGATATATCCCACCTATTATCATACAACCAAGCCCTCTGGATCATCTCTTATAATGATGGTCTCCATTAGTCTCTCGTGCTCTGTATCCGGTAAGAAGTAGCGTACCTTTGATGAATTCCGACTAGGCATTGTTCGTACCTGGAGGTTTGTACCAATGATTAAGTTGGTAAAGTGATACACACTTGCACCTAGTTTGTAATCCCTGTAAACATATCCACCCTTCTTTCTTGCATTGTTGTCATGTGTAATATATTCACCTTTAACAACCTTAGACCCAATGGGGAAGTGGTTGTTTTCATCATCAGTCATGGACATAATAAGGGTTTGCTTTCCCTCTATACAACGTGCCAACCAGTAATCACCACCCCATTCACTATCTTTTGAGGCAACCACTGTGTATATGTGTCCTGCATAGTATGATTGTAGGTATATGATCAAATATTTTTCATGTGATACAAGACCATTAATGTGATTTTCAAGACTATGTAAATTTTACAAAAAAATGTTAAGGAAATGCATCATACCAAGTTGTACAAGGTTTGATACATGATCAAGATCTGTAGAAAGAGGCGATTGGTCTTCTTCCAACAGAGTTAACTCAACAATTGCACACTGATCAAGTGGAAGTGATATGCAATCCCATCCATCAACCCAATTCAATGATTCACACACATCCCAGTCACCATCACAACAAGGCGGGCAAAAACAAGCGAGTTTTCTGGTCCAAATTTCAAATATTGGGTTATCAGAGCTTCAAACCGAATGAAAGCCATGAGTCCCAGGAACAGTATTGCATTCCCATGCATGTGAATGATCTATGTCTACCACCTCCCAAAAAAATCTCTCCACATGTCTCTTTCTTGTGGATTCTACTCGCATAGCTGATTCCTCTCCCATTACTGACGTGCACCACCTGACTATAGATTAAGCATTTCAAATAGTAGATATTGTAGATAATTTCAATTCCTCTCTTCGCAGGGATGTTTTAACACATGCTCTCGCTCCATCATGCTCTCCTTTACCATGCCTAGTCTCAAAATAGTTCCACATATGTGGAACTTTGTAGTTTTTATGCAATGAACACAACCATTGAAATATGCGTGCATTTTTTAACTGATCAGCAAATCCATCAAATGAAATCCAGTGTCGATCCATCTATATGTTGTTGCCCTTCAAATGATCATATAACATGATGAAGCAATGACATACATAGTGGAAGTCATGGAACCTATCATTACTTATGTAGAAGTGATATTCCTTTAGAAATTTTCTTTGCTCTTCACTACTATTTGGGCCATGCCTATATGTGATATGCACCATCAAGGAAACCTGCTCAGAGTGATAATAATGACTTGGGATCTCATTTTGAGGTTGCAGAGTGTAGTTT
This sequence comes from Pseudotsuga menziesii, assembly GCA_001517045.1. NCBI lineage: Eukaryota > Viridiplantae > Streptophyta > Pinopsida > Pinales > Pinaceae > Pseudotsuga > Pseudotsuga menziesii. The sequence continues at coordinate 139,021 of LPNX010288976.1, forward strand.
TTGGCAAAATCAACAACTGAAAGTATAGTACCACGAGGAAGTGTATCTCTGCATATTCTAAACTTCTCATCCTGCCATCGTGCCAAGTGGACATGCTGAACATATTGACATGTCTTTTCAATAAATTCGATGGCGAAGACACTAACTTGTACCTGTTGACACAAAATGATCTGAATATTAGGTTTTTTTGTAAGTAAGGAATGAAATGCAACTATTCAAACATAAATTTATAGAGAAATGCATGTACCTGATATGTCACCAATTGTATTATTTTGCTTTCTTTCCCTGAGACTATTTCATAGCTGATATATTTGAAACTTTTCATGTCTATAACCATATTCCCAAATTCATTGTCTCCAGTCTCATGCACACATTGGCTCAATAATGCCATTCAAGCACAGTTGGAGCAAATTCCATCCAAACAGGATTTTGCATAGTAAGTTTGCCCCTCAGGCCTATTGCACATGATACTATGAATGAATTCTCTTGATGAGGTCGATGGTATTGTCAAGGAGCAATCCTGCAAATGGTTAGTATGCAACACATGACAAATGTAAAAAAATGTTTCATAGTAATATTCATATTCTACATGGTATCTACAACAACAAGTGTTATGAAGATCATTTATTCTAGCATACCAGGGCTTACATTTCTCAAAAGATCTTTGCCCCAAATTCAATTGTCTATGTTCATTACTAAATTTCTCATATAGTTCTGTCTGTGTTATATCAAGAAGATGCGTAATATGTGGTTCATGGTCCTTTGAACCCCTTCTTAGTTTTATTACATCCTTCCGGTTTGAAGAAGGCCTTGTGTGATTATGCCAAAAACTCTGCACTAGTCCCTTTACTGCATCAACTAGCTTCATGTCACGACGTGGCAACCGACCAATAAAGGCCCAAAAATCTGTTTGGGCAGTTTTGTCAAGATGTTCTCTTCTAATAGAATACCTACGGAGGGTTTTTACATTCAAATTAACTAGTTTAGATGTAGGTTTGAGAAAACGAAGGACCCTGGTGTTCTTATTTACAATTGCTTGTGACAACACATGACGAGCCGCATTGCGGTCCTTTGACCTTGTGTTCTTACCAATTTTACCAAAGACATCTACTAAGCTTTTAACTATATGAGAACTTGGTCTAGAAGGATTTATCATCTTTATCCCTAATGATTTCCTAACAATATTCATGCCCCTAGATTTTAACAATGATAAAAATAATCTACATTTATCTCCATCACATTTAGAAACAAAATATCTATTTAGTATCTGTTGAGTTTGATAAGCAATACTACGTTTAGATAGCGTACCTTCAATGGAATTGAGGAGTCCTTCAGTAACTTGTATACGCTCTGGAGTTCTTCGAAGTGTGCTTTCTAATGGAGGTAAGGGGGTTGGATTTATATCATCTAGTGCATCAACAATACGCTCTGGCATTTCAATAGCAACTTGTTGTCCTTCATTCTCTTCCTGGTAGTTGGATGGTGGAAGTCCAACATCCTCATTGATGGTCCGGATAATATTTTCTTCTTCAATAGTAGGCTCCATGTCCAACGCTTCTTCAACAGTAGGCTCCATGTACAACACCTCTTCATGAGCTTCGCCTTGAGATGGTAACTTATGAATTTGACTTGGTGTGGGATTTGAAACATCCCGTAATGAGCACCTACGTTTTGCTTCTTGAATACTTCCATGGGGTGCTTGTTCAAAAACTATTGTGGAAATTGAAGGTCCCTCTAGTGAATGCTTCCTTTTTTCTTATGCTAGATTAATAGGATGAACTGCCGTATCCTCTATAATTGGATTTGGATTAGTTTCCAAAGAAAGCCTCTGATTCATCATGTCTATTCTTTTCTTTTCTTTCTCTTCTTCGATGACTTCTTGAGGTCTCTTCCTCCTTGCTGATTTTCTTCCTCGGTTATGTACATTCCCCATCACTACAATGATCAATGTCAATATAGTTTGTTTTTGTTGCTCCTCAATTACAAGCTTTGAAACCTTTAACTTGCTTTATAACTATTGATCCTTCAAGGTTCTTCAATCTTCCTTCTCAATTGTTCATATTTCCCATCAAAACAATAATGAATGGGAAAATTTACCTTTGGTTCTCTTGAATAATAAGCAAATGAAAGTTAAATCATAAATTGTTCCTCAAGCTGATTTTCTTGTACAATTGTGTATATCCACCATCACCACGAAATGACATTGAAGCTTGATATCTTATCCTATGTACTCCTCAACCATGAAAGATATCCTCAATGTTGCACCTACATAACAAAAAGAATGATGGAGAATGTGTAAATTGTGAGTATTTTCATAGGCGGGCTCGTGCTCCTGAAAAAAAACACGTGGTAATGGGATAAATTCATAGAAACAGAGTGAAGTTGCTCTCGGACAAAAACAATTCACTGTTTTTACAGTCCCAAAACGCGCACGTGTTATATAAAAACACGTACGTGATTTGTTTAAGTATAACGTGCACACGATATGGTTAAGCACAATTAATAGAGTGGGTGCACGGCTAGGGAAATGAATAAGATCATAACTTCCCAAATGTTTTCTATGGCTAGCAACAAAACAAATTTTTTTAGTGTTCCCTTCTTTTCATGCATATAAATGTTTCTCTCTATAGCCCCAATAATCCCTACATATCCTTATCTCTTTCTAAATATACCTCCCTCATTCTCTCTGCATCCCTCCCTATATGTTCCTTTTTCTCCCTTACTCCATCCCTCCATACTGATGGTGATGAAGATGATGATGATTATCATGATGGTGATGATGATGATGATGATAATGATGACGATGATGGTGATGATGATGTTCATGATGTTGATGGTGATGATGATGATCGTGTTGTTGATGATGATGATGTTGATGATGAAGGTGATGTTGATGTTCATGATGTTGATGGTGATGATGATGTTGATGTTGATGATGAGGATGGTGATGATGATGTTGATGATGTTGATGTTGATGATGACGATGGTGATGAAGATGATGATGATGATGATGAAGATGGAGATGATGATGAACATGATGATCATGCCTCTTTTGCTGATGATGATTGATGATCAATGATCATGGTGATGATGAGGATGAGGATGGTGATGATGGTGATGATGAAGATTTTTATGATGATGATGATGAGAGGATGAGGATGATGATGAGGAGGATGAGGATGGTGATGATGATGATGAGGAGGAGGAGGAGGATGAGGATGGTGACGATGGTGATGATGATGGCGATGATGATGATGATGAGGATGATGTTGATGATGATGATGAGGAGGAGGAGGATGATGTTGATGATGATGATGACGACGACGATGGTGATGATGATGATGACGACACTGGTGATGATGATGTTCATGATGTTGATGGTGATGATGATGATCATGTTGATGATGTTGATGATGATGCTAATGTTGTTGATGATGATGATGATGATGATGATGACGACGATGTTGATGATGATCATGGCGATGTTGATGATGATGATAGATGATCAATGATCATGGTGATGATGATGATGAGGATGGTGATGATGATGATGATGAAGATGATGGTGAGGATGTTGATGGTGATGATGATGATGAAGGTGATGATGATGAGGAGGATGAGGATGGTGATGATGGTGGTGATGATGATGATGATGATGATGAAGATGTTTATGATGATGATGAGGAGGAGGATGAGGATGGTGACGATGGTGATGATGATGACAATGATGATGATGATGATGACGATGATGTTGATGATGATGATGATGATGAGGATGATGTTAATGATGATGATGATGACGATGACGGTGATGATGATGTTCATGATGTTGATGGAGATGATGAGGAGGAGGAGGAGGACGATGATGATGAGGATGATGATGTTGATGTTGATGTTGTTGATGATGATGATGATGATGATGATCATGGTGATGTTGATGATGATGATCGATGATCAATGATCATGGTGATGATGAGGACGAGGATGGTGATGATGATTGATGATCAATGATCATGGTGATGAGGGGGATGAGGATGGTGATGATGATCGATGACCAATGATCATGGTGATGATGAGGATAAGGATGGTGATGATGAAGATGAGGATGGTGATGATTATGATGATGACGAAGGTGATGATGATGATGATGATGATTTTGATGTTGATGATGATGACGACGATGGTGATGATGATGTTCATGATGTTGATGGTGATGATGATGATCATGTTGATGAGGAGGAGGAGGAGGAGGAGGAGGAGGAGGAGGATGATGATGATGATGATGATGGTGATGATGATGTTGATTATGATGACGATGATGGTGACAATGATGTTCATGATGATGATGATGAGGAGGAGGAAGGTGATGCTGATGATGAGGAT